>JAXIVJ010001525.1:77500-135143 GCA_036785665.1 Chirona hameri
GTCAGTCGTATACATACCTCAGTCGTCAGTCGTATACATACCTCAGTCGTCAGTCGTACATACCTCAGTCGTCAGTCGTGCATACCTCAGTCGTCAGTCGTACATACCTCAGTCGTCAGTCGTACATACCTCAGTCGTCAGTCGTACATACCTCAGTCGTCAGTCGTACATACCTCAGTCGTCAGTCGTGCATACCTCAGTCGTCAGTCGTACATACCTCAGTCGTCAGTCGTGCATACCTCAGTCGTCAGTCGTATACATACCTCAGTCGTCAGTCGTATACATACCTCAGTCGTCAGTCGTATACATACCTTAGTCGTCAGTCGTACATACCTCAGTCGTCAGTCGTACATACCTCAGTCGTCAGTCGTATACATACCTCAGTCGTCAGTCGTATACATACCTCACTCGTCAGTCGTATACATACCTCAGTCGTCAGTCGTACATACCTCAGTCGTCAGTCGTATACACACCTCAGTCGTCAGTAGTACATACCTCAGTCGTCAGTCGTGCATACCTCAGTCGTCAGTCGTATACATACCTCAGTCGTCAGTCGTACATACCTCAGTCGTCAGTCGTACATACCTCAGTCGTCAGTCGTGCATACCTCAGTCGTCAGTCGTACATACCTCAGTCGTCAGTCGTGCATACCTCAGTCGTCAGTAGTGCATACCTCAGTCGTCAGTCGTATACATACCTCAGTCGTCAGTAGTACATACCTCAGTCGTCAGTCGTGCATACCTCAGTCGTCAGTAGTGCATACCTCAGTCGTCAGTCGTATACATACCTCAGTCGTCAGTCGTATATACCTCAGTCGTCAGTCGTGCATACCTCAGTCGTCAGTCGTGCATACCTCAGTCGTCAGTAGTACATACCTCAGTCGTCAGTCGTACATACCTCAGTCGTCAGTCGTACATACCTAAGTCGTCAGTCGTACAAACCTCAGTCGTCAGTCATGTCTGATAGAACACCTCCCACTTTCATGTGTATTCAGGATTGTTTACGCTCTGACACAATTACTTCCATTACTCCGCAATTCACAGGCAAATGATTGCATGTTAATCGGACTGTCTGTCCTTCAGAGACATTGCCGACCTAATTCAACAGTTTGTTTTCCATTTCGATTTGTGTACTTGTGCTGAGTAATGGTCTAAGTGGAACACAGCGATATTTCTCTTTCATGACACACTCTGCAAAGAACAAAACAGACAAATGCGAACGGAATGTACGGATCTCAATAGCTCGTTTTGAGTTCGCAGGCAGCAAACATTGCACTGACTCAGCACGACGCAATAGATCGCGGAGAATGTGGAGCGTGCAAGTGCGGTGAAAGGGAAAAACGGCACCGGTATCGTTGCACCACAACAAAGTGCGGAACCGGACATCCTATCACACGAATCCAGGTCAAACGGCTGGAGGGATTAGGGCGGGCAGGACTGGCCACAATTACCTCGATAGTCGAAACTCGAACCAACCGGGTACTCATTTTCTGGAAGCATTGTTTCTCTGTCAACGTGGGCGTGGACACAGCGTGCTTTATCATACATGTATTCGTAACAGTATTTCTTCTCAGCATCAAAGAATGCTATATAGCGGTATACATTTTTTTTTATGGCGCTGCGGTGGAGACATTTTCATTTGCAAGTAAGAGAGAACGTGAAATATTAGATACATCACATGTTGCATAACAAAATTCCATCCAGAAATACAAGCCCACAAGGCTTACAGACGTGAGTGAGAGTGACTGGAACCAGTCCGTTTTCCCACAGCGGCCAACGTGCGTCGCTAGGTGTAGAACGTGGTTTTCGGAGCCTGGAAAGTCATAAAGACATAAAGACATAAATTTTCAGTACAACAAAGAGCCTCATGGGCCCGTCCTGGGTTGTACGGCACACATGGACGTGAACGGCACACATGTGACAACGGACATGAACGGCCACATACATTGCCTCGCAGGGCACCATATCATGTAATACACACTAACCATTTTCAGAATTTAACATCCAGTACATATACATCGTCCTGCACACACGAACCTCAGAATTTAGCAATCTACATTCACAAGACATTCAATCCATACAAACGTTGTAATTACACTAGTCCCACACATACACAATCTTCCTTCTCAAAATAATCCCTTTCTTGTAAGCAACCTATTTCAATTTGTTATGTTCTTATGTATATTCGCATATGTGTATCACTATAACTAAGACTAATCCCAGGAATATTTATAAACAAAACCCTTTCCCGCAAAATATTTGTCGAGCCCAGCTTTGAAAGAAACTAATGTGGCTGCACTGATTACATCACCTGGTAAATTGTTCCAATGGCTCACAGCCCTTCTACTGAAAAACGACTGTCTTAATCTAGTCCTGCTTTGTTTAACAATAAGTTTATACTGATGGCATCGCCCTCTTTTCTCTCTATCAAAATCAAACAAGTTCTTTAAATACCCAATCTGTTGACCATTTACAAACTTAAAAACTTCAATGAGATCCCCCCTCAATCTTCTGTATTTAAGTGAGAACATATCCAATGTTTTAAGCCTATCCTCATATTCTAAATTACTAATACCGTTAACCATTTTCGTTGCCCGTTTTTGTACCCTTTCTAGTAACCAACAATCTTTCTCATACGTTGGAGACCAAGCTTGAACACAGTACTCTAAATGTGGTCTAACAAATGCACAATACAGTTTAGTTATCACCTCAGCACTTTTATAAGTAACATTCCTGTAAATGGCACCAAGCATCCTTAGCGCCTGTTTTCTAGCTTTGGTTACCTGGTCAGATGCAGACAGCTTACTGTTAACTATTACCCCTAGGTCCCTTTCCATTACCGTCTGTGACATCTCCTGTCCCCCCATTTTGTATGAAGTTCTTCTTTTTACTCGGCCTACATGCATAACTTTACATTTGTTAATATTAAATTCCATTTGCCATGTTTCTGACCATTCAACCAACCTATCCAGATCCGACTGGAAAAGATCCTGGTCGTTATCTCTCCTAATAACCCTGAAAACTTTAAGATCGTCAGCAAATTTTAACACTTTACTGTCTACACCATTCTCGATTGTATTAATGAATATTAAAAATAACAATGGGCCTAAAACTGAGCCTTGAGGCACCCCACTACGCACATCTCTCCATTCAGATTTGACCCCATTTAGTAAAACTCTTTGCCGCCGTCCTGAGAGCCAAAACTCGATCCAATCAAGCGCCTTGCCGCTTATTCCGTGGCTTTTCAGTTGTAATCCTAATCTTTTATGGGGAACCTTATCAAAAGCTTTACTAAAATCAAGATACGCTACATCAAGCTGTTCACCCCTATCAAAACTATCGGTTGCCACATCCAAAAACTGCAGAAGGTTGGTCAAGCACGAATAACCCTTCCTGAAGCCATGCCGATTTTCCCTAATGATTTTATATTCATCCAAATATTCTACTATTTTATCTTTAATGATTGATTCCAGTACTTTGCAAACTAAGGAGGTAAGACTGACAGGTCTATAATTTTCTACCTTACTTTTATCCCCCTTTTTAAATATAGGAACTACGTTTGCACTCTTCCAGTCAAGTGGAATATTTGTTTCTTTTAGTGATCTGGAAAATATTATAGCCAATGGAACAGATATCTCTCTTCCACATTCTTTTAAAACCCTTGCATATATAGTATCTGGTCCCTCCGCCTTATTAGGTTTTATCTTTTTTAAATATGCACTAACTAAATCACTACTTATATTGCCCAGCTCTCCCAAAGTATCCTCCGTTACTGGCGGAGGATGAAGTAATGCGATACCACTTTGGTCTTCGATTGTAAAAACGGAACTGAACTGATTACTCAACAATTCCACCATTTCGTTATCTTTACTTACCAACATATCATTTACTTTAAGTGGACCAATACTTTTTGAAACGTTATTCATTTTGTAAAAACTAAAAAATCTCTTGCTGTCGGCAATGCAGTTCTTTGCCAAGTCTATTTCCTTTGCTCTTTTTGCTGCCCTGACTCTTCGCTTTACCTCGTCCCTACTTTTTTGGTAACTTCTCTTATTTGACTCAATTGGTGATCCCTTCATTTTCTTAAATGCAGCTCTTTTCGTTTTGAAGTCGTCAGACTACATGCGTCACTCTGCTGCCTTCAGTTTAACGAGTGCAGCGCCACCTATCTTCCTCTGGAGATCCACTGGTAAAAGCGCGTGAAGGCACTCCTGTTATCGACAATAGGCGGTATCGCAGATGTAAGAAGTGGGGTAGTGAGCCCGTAATTCTTGACTTGCTATGAAATGGCGCGACACGGTTAATGGCGCCAGACTGACGAACGCGCTCAGCCTTCGTTGGTCATTAGCCCGAAATGGCTGCATGACATGAAACCCGTAATTTGAGACACCAGCACCTTCCTAACTACGCCTTTGTTCAATTGAGGATGGCCAATCGTCAAAACTGTTTCAACGCAGGAGCAAAACTCGGCCCCCCTCCTCGCAGTTCGTGCAGAACAGTTAGCAGATCTGCGAAACTAATTGCCGCAACCGGCTTTCAGTTCGTCATTGGGCAAAACTTCAACATTGTGCGGGTAGAATAGCACATCTGCAAAACAATTCGGCGTTCATTCTAAAAGGTTCGTCGTGGTGCATTTCATAGGAGCTTCTCCACAACGACGTGTGTTAATTTCGACATTTCTCAAATTAGTTCGTCGGCATTCAAAAACATTCGGCAATGGTCTAAATGACTTGGAATGAAACGGAAGCGCCCCCAAAACATTGACTGTTGCACGCGTCATATGATGACACCATTACAGACGTGAGTGACCGGACAGAAGGTCACGTCACAGGAGGACGTTAGTGACCGGACAGAAGGTCACATCACAGGAGGACGTGAGTGACCGGACAGGAGGTCACAGGAGGACGTGAGTGACCGGACAGGAGGTCACGTCACAGGAAGACGTGAGTGACCGGACAGAAGGTCACGTCACATGAGGACGTTAGTGACCGGACAGAAGGTCACGTCACAGGAGGACGTTAGTGACCGGACAGGAGGTCACGTCACAGGAAGACGTGAGTGACCAGACAGGAGGGCACGCCACATGAGGACGTGAGTGACCGGACAGGAGGTCACGTCACAGGAGGACTTGAGTGACCGGACAGGAGGTCACAGGAGGACGTGAGTGACCGGACAGGAGGTCACGTCACAGGAGGACTTGAGTGACCGGACAGGAGGTCACAGGAGGACGTTAGTGACCAGACAGGAGGTCACGTCACAGGAAGACGTGAGTGACCGGACAGGATGTCACGTCACAGGAGGACGTGAGTGACCAGACAGGAGATCACGTCACATGAGGACGTGAGTGACCAGACAAGAGGTCACGTCACAGGAGGACGTGAGTTACCGGACAGGAGGTCACGTCACATGAGGACGTGAGTGACCGGACACGAGGTCACGTCACATGAGGACGTGAGTGACCGGACAGGAGGTCACGTCACAGGAGGACGTGAGTGACCGGACAGGAGGTCACGTCACAGAAGGACGTGAGTGACCGGACAGGAGGTCACGTCACATGAGGACGTGAGTGACCGGACACGAGGTCACGTCACATGAGGACGTGAGTGACCGGACAGGAGGTCACGTCACATGAGGACTTGAGTGACCAGACAGGAGATCACGTCACATGAGGACGTGAGTGACCGGACAGGAGGTCACGTCACGACGACACCAATATGGCTATTGTAGACGTGAGTGACCAGACAGGGAGGTCACAGGAGCACGTGAGTGACCGGACAGGAGGTCACGTCACAGGAGGACGTGAGTGACCAGACAGGAGGTCACATCACGACACCAATATGGTTATGGCGTAAATTTCAAGGAGTGTTCAGGCTGACATGTTGATGCATTTTGGTTCTGGAACATGTTCAGATAAAGGATGCGAAATGCTGGTTAACTTTATATGTGTTTAATGATAATGAACACATTAAGACTCTGTAACTGACCACACAAATCAAAGGAATAATTATGCATTAAAATCGCCTACATTATGCATGCTATAAGTGGGTATATGTTTGCAATGTTTTATCATAATTATAATGCATAACTGCTGTCAGTATAGCCACGTATACAACGGCATAAATTGTGTGATGAAACTAGCTGCTTTTGAATAGAAATATACTTTTGCTTTTGCTTTTGCTTTTGCTTTTGCTTTTCCTTGCTGCTGCTGCCTTTGAATAGAATAGAAACTAGCTGCAACTGCTTTTAATTTCTTATATCATCAACAAAAATGGCGCATATTTTATATATGCCATCATTAGCCCTGTTTACATAGCAATAAATGTATACCGTGGAATTTTCCCGTGAAAACATTTCAGCTTTACCGCATGTAATTTCCCTAGATTTGAAGTAGCGTTTTCCCATGATTCGGGACTACTTCCTTACGCGTTTAGACCTATGCTGCAGTAATGCAACGATCACACACAACTCGAATCTTGTTCTCGCCACCATATCTCAATCTGCCGAACAGCCCATCGCAGCCTATCGCATCGTGGCCATACAAAAACAGCTTGATTGATTTGAGCTTTATTGACAAATCGCAGAGATGCGGCACAATGCGGCGCTGGTGTAGGTGGTTTGGCGTCTGGTCACCTCGCCTCGATGAAGTTGGTGTTCCCATCCTCAAGGGTGACGGTTTCCGGAGCATATTCTGCAAAAAGAAAAGAAAACAAGAAAAGTTGATACAATTGATACAATATTCAGGGCAGGGCAGGGCAGGGGCACGGGGCACGGAGCACGGAGCACGGGGCACGGGGCACGGGGCACGGGGCACGGGGCACGGGGCACGGGGCACGGGGCACGGGGCACGGGGCACGGGGCACGGGGCACGGGGCACGGGGCACGGGGCACGGGGCACGGGGCACGGGGCACGGGGCACGGGGCACGGGGCACGGGGCACGGGGCACGGGGCACGGGGCACAGGACACAGGGCACGGGGCACGGGGCACGGGGCACGGGGCACGGGGCACCGGGCACCGGGCACGGCACGGCACGGCATGGCACGACACTATATCTATTAGTCTAATTAGTCTATTTCATTTCATTCATTTCATTCATTTCATTCATTTCATTCATTTCATTCATTTCATTCATTTCATTCATTTCATTCATTTCATTCATTTCATTCATTTCATTCATTTCATTCATTTCATTCATTTCATTCATTTCATTCATTTCATTCATTTCATTCATTTCATTCATTTCATTCATTTCATTCATTTCAGTCTATTTTTGTCTATTAGTCTTCTATATCGAATATTATTATTTGATAAGCGTCTGTCAGTCTGTCTGTATGTCTGTATGTCTGTATGTCTGTATGTCTGTATGTCTGTATGTCTGTCTGTCTGTCTGTCTGTCTGTCTGTCTGTCTGTATGTCTGTATGTCTGTATGTCTGTCTGTCTGTCTGTCTGTCTGTCTGTCTGTCTGTCTGTCTGTCTGTCTGTCTGTCTGTCTGTCTGTCTGTCTGTCTGTCTGTCTGTCTGTCTGTCTGTCTGTCTGTCTGTCTGTCTGTCTGTCTGTCTGTCTGTCTGTCTGTCTGTCTGTCTGTCTGTCTGTCTGTCTGTCTGTCTGTCTGTCTGTCTGTCTGTCTGTCTGTCTGTCTGTCTGTCTGTCTGTCTGTCTGTCTGTCTGTCTGTCTGTCTGTCTGTCTGTCTGTCTGTCTGTCTGTCTGTCTGTCTGTCTGTCTGTCTGTCTGTCTGTCTGTCTGTCTGTCTGTCTGTCTGTCTGTCTGTCTGTCTGTCTGTCTGTCTGTCTGTCTGTCTGTCTGTCTGTCTGTCTGTCTGTCTGTCTGTCTGTCTGTCTGTCTGTCTGTCTGTCTGTCTGTCTGTCTGTCTGTCTGTCTGTCTGTCTGTCTGTCTGTCTGTCTGTCTGTCTGTCTGTCTGTCTGTCTGTCTGTCTGTCTGTCTGTCTGTCTGTCTGTCTGTCTGTCTGTCTGTCTGTCTGTCTGTCTGTCTGTCTGTCTGTCTGTCTGTCTGTCTGTCTGTCTGTCTGTCTGTCTGTCTGTCTGTCTGTCTGTCTGTCTGTCTGTCTGTCTGTCTGTCTGTCTGTCTGTCTGTCTGTCTGTCTGTCTGTCTGTCTGTCTGTCTGTCTGTCTGTCTGTCTGTCTGTCTGTCTGTCTGTCTGTCTGTCTGTCTGTCTGTCTGTCTGTCTGTCTGTCTGTCTGTCTGTCTGTCTGTCTGTCTGTCTGTCTGTCTGTCTGTCTGTCTGTCTGTCTGTCTGTCTGTCTGTCTGTCTGTCTGTCTGTCTGTCTGTCTGTCTGTCTGTCTGTCTGTCTGTCTGTCTGTCTGTCTGTCTGTCTGTCTGTCTGTCTGTCTGTCTGTCTGTCTGTCTGTCTGTCTGTCTGTCTGTCTGTCTGTCTGTCTGTCTGTCTGTCTGTCTGTCTGTCTGTCTGTCTGTCTGTCTGTCTGTCTGTCTGTCTATCCGCAACGAATTGAAAGGTCCCAGTTATCCCAGTTAATATGCACTATGCACATGCACATTTCAACAGGGCGCTTCTTTCAGGGGATCGACATTAATACGCTTCCGAGCTGCCTTTCGAAAAAAAATATAAATGGGCTAACGGGTTAACGGGTGAACTGGTCAACCTCTTTGCATGGAGCGACACAACTAGCCATGGGTGGGGAGGGGGTGCTCACGGGCACGTGTATTGATGTGTGTATCAGCATCCAGGAGACTCCAGATAATTGGGGCATAATTAGATATAGTGATCAACATAGCTAAGCATGGATGCAGTGTGGGGATGGATGGGTGGGGAAGGGGGGAGGGGGTTGCACATGTTCTTCTTTTGGTGAGGGTACCACCATTCAGGAGATACCAGCTAATTAGTTTAATGTCACGGATGACGAGTGGAAGGGTGTATGAGTGGGTGACTGTCACGTTCGTGCCAAGTGCCAACACTGATCCCTTTATTTTATAGGGATCTGCCGTTCCAGAGATTAAACAAAAATATATACATATATGCTAAGCCGGGGTGGAGTTTTCACGGGTTTAATGGGCTTATAACGGGTGCTATGGGTGTACCACAGGTATAATGGGTGAGTACCGGCTATAATTGGTTTTTCACGTGTTCCACAAGGGCACAACGGGTTCCACGGGTGTATGTCGGGTACAAAAACGTATTATAGGTACGACGGGTGTGTCACGGGTAGTACGGGTTATCACTCCATAATTGCCTATCACTGGCTTGCACCACCACTTGACCTGTAATCGTCCAGCGGAGCGGACGGGTTAGCACTAGTATATTACTATTTAACAAGCGTCTGTCCGCCTGTCTTTCCGCCACAAATTTAAAAGTCTTAAAAGTTGCGGTACGACATTGATATAAGCACGTGCTATGGTACGAAATTTTAAGACTTCAAACGTGTTTGTTGTAATTAATTTGTACATGTCCGATGCATTTGATACGAGAGTTGACAGTTTTAGGTTGTGCAGTTACAGGCCGTTCTCATCCCAATACCTATAAGCTGTTCAATAAATGCCCCCGGTGACGTCACCGGAACATTCGTTTTTGGATCCCTGTGAGTTTCCTTGTCCGAGATATATGAGATATGAGACTTGATACTGTCTAACATACATTATTGATGATGTACTTTACATGTATGTTACTTGCGAAATAGTGTTTCATACATTTAGCTTGCTATGCCGGATATAAGTTTGCCCTCGGTAACGTCATGGCAGATTTTGCGCAGCAGGGACGGTTCTACCTGGTTAGTGGGCCTTAATAGAAGGAGGTGTTAAGAAATATTTTACCGGACAAAAACAAACGAGTTTATGGATACGGGTTTTACATCGCTTCACTCCAGTCGAAAGCCAATCAGATTCGACCACGGCTACTACAGTGTCACAACCAATAAGAGGCAACCACGGAATCACTGCGAAACGAAGGCCATCGACATACGGTACGGCATATATCAATGCACAATAACATATACGCTAAGCTGGGGTGGAGTTTTCACGGGTTCAACGGACCGCATAACGGTGCCATAGGTGTACTACGGGTATAATGGGTGAGTGCCGGCTATAACGGGTTTATCACGTGTTCCACAGGGGCACAACGGGTACCACGGGTGTATGTCGGGCACCGTCGACAGGTGTCACGGGAAGTACGGGTTATCAGTCCCTAATTGCCTATCACTGGCTCGCACCACCACTTGACCTGTAATCGCCCAGTGGAGTGGACGGGTTAGCACTAGTTATGGTATTTTTAAGTTCAGTGCTCACATCGACTGGGCACGGCACGGCACCACAACCCATTTTTTCGATCTGTTCTACAAATCTGCTATCTCGGTTAAAAAACACATGTTAATGGTGAACTATTCCCTTTAATTACATGTGTTGACGGTCAACGACATATTCTGATCTCAGCGAGTCTTAAATTGATGCTGAATGTAATCTGGTTTGTATTATTTTAAGTCGGTTTTAACCGGCTCAAAATAATAAAAGCCATTGGCCTGCATAAATTAAATTTAGGCAGTTTTTTCCAACCCTGGAACATTTAATAGCTCATTCTGTACACAAGGTAGGTAGGGTTAACAATTGTAACCACAGACACATCTGAATACTGAACTTTTCATGCTATCAGGGTGTAGGGCTTATCAAGATGACATGTTAACACATTTGTTTAGAAAAAGAAAAGGCCCCCACCCTGTAATACAGATAAAAATCACAGCACACGTCACTTCAAAGTGTAATGCCACTTACTTATTCTATGACTTGAAGTGAAGTCCTATCCAGACAAAATCTAAATTGAAATGCATGTAACTCAGCGACTTCGAAAAATCAAAACACCACCGATTATTTGTATCTACAATGCGCTAGTGCGCCGATTCTATCTTCGACGTCCGCAGCTGAATTGATTGGTCAAAACTTTAAGCAATGACCAAGCAGAATAGGCGAGACAGATTGTAGATATTCCACGGAAAAGTTTGGTAGCTGTACGGCTATCGACCGAACAGATAAGTTACCATATGTGAGACATTCAGGCATATTCTGGAAAAATATAAGTATGAAGCACTGAACATCCAGGAGCATAGTTTTGCCAAAAGTCATTGACTAACATTTAACACATGTCATTTAACTTGCGAGTAGGTATACAAATATTTAACATATCATATGAAAGAGTTTCTCTGCGTATTATCGTGCTCTTATGGAGCTGTTTTTAAAACAGACTCGACCAATCTTTTGAGGCTACGGAAATTTCGATCAAAAGGCTAAAAAGTCTCCATTCCAGGGAAATTATTTTCTTGCAAGAAATACAAATAAATGTAAATGTAATCTTACCACTGAGCGCGATCACGCCAAGGTCAACCTAGTTGAACCTAGCGCCACCCCTAACCCATGCATCAGGGATGATCAGCTGACTATCCATTGCGGGGAGCTGAATCGCTACTTTTGCGTCAAAAAGAAGCTCGGCTGTGCCATCAAATGACAATATTCATAGCAATAAATTAAATTAATCATGTAAATAGGAAAGAAACTTCAGTTCTAACGAAACACAGTTGTGAGGGATTGTGGCTATTAAAACTATAATTTGCATCTCCCTTACCCAAAGAAGAGTTTTGCCTATTAAATTTCCATGTTGCACATGGCAATTGGATTATGTTAATCATTCATTCTTAGTGTCAAATTGAGCATTACCTATCGACAAACGACGAACTTGGCTGCTCAGTGACGAAACCAGTCTTTCGTCAGCCAAACAGTTTTGAAGATGTCGAATGTTATGCACAATGCCGAATTTACTATGACCATTGACGGAATCGCGTCCAGCCTGTTTTGCAGATCGGACAGACTGTGGTGGAGTATATCGAAGTGTTTTGCTCAATGACGAAGTGCCGAATTTGCTGCCGAATAGTTATCGAACTTCGGCCAAAAGCCAACGAAAAAAGGTGATTAGAGGTATAGCCGTGCATAAACCTTTTTCAGCGCCTAAAATGACACTTATTTTCGGCATGTATCAGTTAGGGATGGCCTAAGTAACTTATTTAAACTATGATCTGTCTAACTGATAATGCGTTTAACGTGATCTTGCCCGTCTGAAGTTTGCCTCAAGCATAAGCCAGGCTCTGTTTACAGACTATTTATAAATTTCTGCGTTCAGCCGTCTTTCAATGCCTTCAATAACTACATTTACATGCAAATATGCTGGATGTGAACGGCACATCAACTCGCTGATCCGGAACCTGCCTCATAACATAACACCAACCAAAGCTTGTCTGGTGCGTCAGAGTAAATTTAATCCATTGCATCATGACCAATTCAAGACATCGGAATGACATTTGCAATTAAGTACAGGAATCTCGACATTTGCAGACATTCTATTCGTCGCCTTTCTGCTGTCACGTGACTTTATGATCCCATAAGTATATTCATATTCCTACACGTCCATGCTCATATTCATAGTTCAAATTCCCATAAGTAATGGATCACATTTAGGTCACTGGAGCAGCATACAATGGTTCAATTTATCATCGACAGTATGAGGGTCTCAGATACAATATTAGCTTTGTTAGTGATCACTGCTGACTCTGTTCGGCCGCCAGACTGCCCGGTCCCGACTCAGAGACCTTCTGAAATCGACACCTTGACTGGCAGGAAAGTGACCTTAGAGGAGCCAGGCCATTGATGAGGAGCCAGGGAGCCAGGCCAGGCATCATCCCATGACCTTAGAGGAGCCAGGCAATCTGTCACTAGGGACGTCCGCCGCTTACACGCACTTAGCGGCCCTAAAGAAGGTTGACGTCCATCTGTGCGCTATTGGCTGTTAAGGCCTCCACCTCCTGGGCTCGCGCGTGGGAGGCTGCTGCGCACTCGTGTCCTGTCCAGATCCACGTTACCCGCCAGACAACGCCAAACGGAGTTCCTGTGTATTGGGAGCAGGGTTAACGCGTTATCCATGGTGGGGAGGGTGGTCCGCAGACTGCCCGTCGCAGGCCCGGCGCGACGCGCGACGGCGGTTAACCCTGGCGCTACAACTGGTGGCCCGTCGTCCACGCGTGGGCGGCAGACGCGGCGTCACGCAGGTACTGAGACTGTACGCAGTACTGCTCCCGGTACTCCGATCGGCGCCGGGTCTGCCAGCGGCCGCAGTTGGCGGACGCGTCCGAACTGCTGCCGTGAAATCACGTCTGCTACGCCATTGTCTCGGCTAGTGATGTCGTATGCTCGCGTGTTAATTATCGGCTAATGGCTGACGTCAATGCTGCCGGCCGCATGGCCACCGACCGGTTATTAGTCGCGAATCGAGCCGCCTCGCGCCCTCGGTAGTCGATGTCCGCCGCTTCTTGGAAACGGGTCATGACCACCTCGCAGAAGGCTGTGTCCGGGTGCTTGCCGAGGAGCTGAGCGAGGCGTTGGATGTTACCGGGGACGAAGCCCAGTCCTCACCGCACCCGTCCCTGTCGCAAGTTTACAATCATGCTACGGGATTCGCGCTTCTAGCGCTGATTGGTCAGTACGCTCTGTGGATGCCGTCACAACCTCAGCATTCGAACTTTGGGTGTTGATTGGTCAGTGTGTGGATGTCGTCACACCAGAACCAACCAATGACAGGTAGGCAGGGAAACAGAGACCGCCAGTCGGGAGATTCTTTACTAGCATGATCGAGCGAGATCTCCACAAGCGCAAGGAGAGAGCCTAGGATTTTGTTACGGTCGTGCAAACACTGCCAGCTGCAGTACATTGTTTACGAGTTTATGTTTATCTTCATGCTTTGAAAGCCTTAATTGCCTGCAAACCGTTTTTAGCTTTACGGACGCAAGATGGACAAATAATTATTGATTTCACTTAGATTCGAGCTCTGCAGCCAGTTATTGTTAATTTCACTTCGATTCGAACTCCGTAGGCTTGGCTAACATGGATGTGAGAGTTGGAAACGGTAAGAAGGTAACAAGCCTCAGCACCAACGCTACCAACCGCGAGGAGTTTAAGTGGTGGTGAAATGTGTTCTGTGAGTCCGAGTTCACGGCAGCACTTTATAGTTTCATTTCATACGCCTGACAAGTTGCAAAAGGCATCGCAAAAATTCGGCCAGGTGCTCGTGTGTCATTCAAATTGTAGACACCTTGGCAAACAGGTTTTGTGAGCTGGACTGTTTCAGTTTTGGATAGATGGAGCTTTTCCCCCCAAAAAAAATAGTTGGTAAGGAAAGTGTCTATTT
The DNA here is from genome assembly GCA_036785665.1 of Chirona hameri. Taxonomy (NCBI): domain Eukaryota; kingdom Metazoa; phylum Arthropoda; class Thecostraca; order Balanomorpha; family Balanidae; genus Chirona; species Chirona hameri. The sequence goes on from JAXIVJ010001525.1 coordinate 91,692, forward strand.
CTGATCTGGAAAAAAATACAGCTTGGTCGGTGCATATGCGGGAAAAAAACTACCCTATTTGTAGAATGTAAATATCACCGAATTTGCCAAAGTTGATGGGACAAACAAAGATGGTGGAGCAATGGGCCAACCAACTCTATTGAACTCCATCCTTGCTGTTTTGTATTGCTACACACAAATTGGATATAGTTTTGTGGTATGCAGCCTTTTGAGTCAGTATGCCCCATGCCATGCCCATTTTGTCGTTCGGGGTGGTTGTCAACATTATTCATAAATACCTATCCCTTATGATTCGCGATGTTACAATTGGAACCACTTATACGATTATGTAGCATGCAACATGGTGCATATCTCTACCTGACTTAATATGTATCGGTTAGAATACATATAGCAACATTTTATCTACGGGTGCGGCTATGGCACATTCAATATATAGACACTACCCAAATCACCTTAGTGGTGTCACTTCAAGAGACATCGAATTTGCGACCATGCAGACCTCTCCTTCCACCGCGCCTCTTCGTTGAGTGAGCACATGGCATGAAATCATACCAAGTACCATGAACATTCCACGCCGTCGCAGCCGACGCCGTGCAGCGACATGCAGAGTGCAGACCTCGTTTACCACTTGTAATTTGCCTATCTCGCATGTAGAAAACTGGCTATCATAGACCTAATTCACTTCACTGCATGGCTGATTGCCATACTGACCGAAGCCGTAAATATAAATCAGTTAGTCGCCTAGAACAGCTCAGGTTTGTTTCACAAGGAAACACAATTCTAAAGAATAGTGTTATCCATGTGAAACCAACCTTCGGTTACTTATGATAGTACGTCAGCAAACCCTCCCATGAACCGTGCACACCCCGCGCCGACGCAGCTGACTGCGCGTTAGCGCGTTTGAAACCCTCCCATGAGCCGTGCGCACCTCTCGCCGACGAAGCTGACGTCAACGTGACGTCACCACCGGTGGGCGGTGCGAATTCCGTAGCATGGTTGTAAACTTGCGTCCCGGTCCTCGCCGCACCCGTCAGTGCCGGCCACTTAGGATTCTTAAGTTAAGGTCAAATATGAATATGAGCCCGTACCTTTTGTTTGTAATTTCGCTCAAAACTTTGCATTTTTAAAGAATGGTCAATTTTAGGACAAAGGACAGCTCACGCAGCTTCGCAGACAACTTTGTTCATTCAAGGAACCCCAGTGTATCCATCCGCAGCTATATCAGGTGCCTGACATATGACATATATCAGGTGCCTGACAGGGTCGTTTTCCGACGGACGCAAACAGCTGACCCGCGCGGCTCCCGCACCCGCGTGGGACAAGGGGAAGGAGTGGACGGACCAGCCCGACTTTTGCGCCGTCCGTCCGGGCGCGTGCGCCGCGCGGCCGTCCGAATGGGACGGGTGCGGCGAAGACCGGGCTCTCTCAAAGTCTCCCCTGTCTGGGCTGCGCGGTATGTATGTACACGTGGTTGAGATAAGGGTGTGGTTGGAGCTATAAATAGCCCTCGCGCCCGGCCCGATGCGCGGCGCGGGGGGTGGGCCTCCCCTCTCCCGGTTCTCTGTTGGGTCAGACCTTTCCCCGCCAATGTTGGCACTCGGCGTGGCCACATTGTGGTCGGTTTGCCCGACGTCCCTGTCCAGACAGAGGGTCGGGCTTGCGTCCTTCCTCGCTACTGCCAGCCGCGGCCCCAGCCATTTTTTTTTAGCGGGGCAGGCGGCGGCGTGGTGGCCCTGCGCGCTGCAATCAAGGCAGCCGTGTCGCCGTCCGTATGGGCACGAGTTGGTGCATAGGTCCGTGGTGTCCGTGATATTTTGTACACACCGCCATCCCTTAATAGGTGGCCAGGAGTGCCCCCCCCCACCATTTTACCAAGTGGACATTTTCCAAAATATCACTTTTATTTTATTTTGTAGGTCAAAAACTTAAGCTTTCGACAATCCGAAAAGCCAATTTAAAGAGAATGCCATTTCCTTTCTTTTGACGTTATTATTTCCAATGTTCTTCACAACTCGATGTTCTACGAATTTTGTCAACAGTTATCGTTTTCCCACAAAATAAATGGCATGACATGTCGTAACTAAAACGTCATTATCTCCCAACGTACTCAATCAATTTAATTGAAATGGTTTGAGAAGACGTACAATTGATGCAGTATAAGGTACTCAAAGTTTCACATCGATATCTATAATAGTTTTCGAGTTATTGAGAAAATCCGGGGTGGGGGCAGATTCTGCCCCCCCCCCCCATCGCGATGGGGGGGGGGCAGTCTGGACACCCGATGCATCGGGGCGCGGGTTAAATACCACCCAAATGTCCTTCCACCCACTTTTACCGGCAAAGCGAACATAGTATCCAGTGTTCGTCAAGATATCCACATCACAACGCCACTCTCCGTTTCTTCCGATTCTGAACGTAAACAAAATACACAAACGTTAGGAGTATTTATTGGCTTGGTAAGTACATGAAGCAAACAAAGCGTTTCACCATCACAACAGTATTTATGGTGAGTACAGTCGGCGGACTATCTGGGACAGGTTAGGTGGCCGACGCGCAGCCATCCCTTTGAGTTCGTCTACTTTCGATGATATCAGCGTCCCGTTGCCGACTGCTGGCCAGCCGTCCTCAGTTCAGTTCTCAGATCAGCAGCAGTATCCGGGGGGAAACAGACCTCGCTCAGCGCAAACATCCAGACAGCGCTGGTCTGCTGGACACGGACACTCGGACAGCGCTGGTCTGCTGGACAAGGACACTCGGACAGCGATGGTCTGCTGGACACGGACACTCGGACAGCGCTGGTCTGCTGGACACGGACACTCGGACAGCGCTGGTCTCGCTGGACTCAGACAGAGCGCTGGTCTGGCTGGTCTGCTGGACTCAGGCAGCGCTGGTCTCACTGGACTAAAACAGTGCTGGTCTACTGGAGTCAGACAGTGCTGGTCCCGCTGCATACGGACGAAGTGATGCTGCCGTACCCTCTCGCGCTGCGCAGGCCCAGCGCCCAGCTGGCGTGGGGGACGTCACGCCCCTCCAGTAGCGGCTTAAGATCCTCCTTCTGAAGCTGCTCCAGCACCTGGGGCCCGGCGGCCAGCAGTCGTCTGACCGCGCGCAGCTGCCGGTCCAGCAGCGGCAGCTGGCACGCCGACAGGTGCAGCGCCAGCGCCGACGTGGTGCAGCCCAGCGCCAGCACCGTGGCCAGCAGCAGGGACCGGATATCGCTCAGCTCGCAGTACCACTCGCCAGTGTAGGCGGCTGGGTCGACAGCAGTGACCGGCGGTGTCGGCGGCGGCGGCGGCGGCGCGCGGCGGCCGCTCGGCTGCGGGTGGTGCCCGTCAGCCGGCGGCCTGTCCAGTTGCTTCATGAGACGAGCCACCTCGGCGACGGCCGTCCGCTCCGACTCCCACACCGCTACCGGCAGCCGCGGCGCCGGCGCCGAGACGTTGCGGTTCTGCGGTGGCGGCGATGGAGGCCCAAACAAGCAGGGGATCCACAGCAGCAGGCCAGCAGCGAAGAATACCAGCATGGCCAGCACCAGGCACGGTATAAACCCGGCGCTCCGCTTCCTGGCCCGCTCCAGCAGCCGTCCTTGTTCGGCGATATCGGTGGCGATATCGGTGAAGGCCTGATGATTCTCGTCCATGGCCGCTGACTGAGTGTCTGTCTGCTACCTGGCTGTGGCGGCTGACACTGTCCCTGCTGGTCAGATCGGCTGGCTGCGACTGTCCCTGCTGGTCCCGTACACCGTACACTGTCCAACGTCACCAACGTTCGTCACCGCCTTCACTCGCCAACTGACTGAGACGCCGGCTCGCTGGACGCCAAGGGACGCCGCGCCGCCGCCGCACCTAGCGTCTCGCCGCAGGCTATTCTCGAGGGGGTGCGTGTGTGACGTCAGAGGGCGAGGGGACCCGAGGTACCGTTGTTATTGAGTTCAGTGGCGGTCACCCCAGCAGCGGTCCCCCTCCCCTCTGCCCCCTCCCCTAGCCGCGATAAAACGTGGCGGGAGACGGAGGGGCCGACCCTCCGCCGGTTTCGAAGGGTACCCTGCCCGATTTCACATCTCCCTCATACATACCCACCATATCAGCGAATGGTTTTGTAATAGAGGGATTGGTGTCGCAGTGCTCAGCAACCGGTCAGACTCGGCATAAAGCGTGCAAACAAAATCTGAAGTATATAAGATATTTATGAGGATCGGCTTAATACGATTTGCGACAATGCTATAAAGCAATATCGACATTATGACGTGTGACAAATGGGTGAACGCTTAAATGATTTGGTCAATGCGACATCACGTCTTGGCGACATCACGGCGACACAATCTTGGCGACATCATGAATTCTGAGCTGGTATTGAAATTTGGTGTTAAACATATAGGAAGCCGGAGTTTCGGTATTTTAAATGGTTTATTTAATATAAGGAAATGTATATCACAAAACTATAAAAAAAACTCCTAATGTTGAAAATAAAGGAACCAATTTTCACAAATTGAGGGTCGCAACCACTAACTAGTCTGCCGTGGGGTGCATAAGTTAACTGCTAATTTGGTTACCTTTTTATTCAATGTTTGTGGATTGTTAAGGATAGAAGGGCACGTAATCACAATGGACAGAGTCTAACACATATTTTCCATACAATTTTGTCAAAAAACATTACGAGAGAAGCCCGGAATTCGATAGGGACCGAAATTCGTCACCAAGTACTTGAGAGTACCGACCATATAAACTTAACTTGAAATATCTTTCAGTAGGAATGTTTATACGCAAAATGTGATCAATTTACAACATATTTTGGACTCGTCTGTCGATTTCGAAGTGATAACTCCATGTTTAGGAAAAGGTCATTATTTCCCTGCCTGCTTCCAAGGATCATTAATTCGCTGGTAATGTCTGTTCGTTACGGCAAAACGTGTTCGAAAGTGCTCGCTATGGTGTTGTCAGGAATGCACAATTTTATCAATTTAGCTGCCCGTATAATTTCCGGAAGGCATAAATATGAAGGCATTTCCCAGGGCTGCAAAAACCCTGCAGCATGGCAGCATTGCTGGGGACAAAAATATCTCATTTACCATGATTTCGGGAGACAAAATAACAATTCCGTGATAGCCGAACACAAGGCGATGACGTCAAATAATTTTGGTGGAAAAATCATTTTCCGAATTAATGTTTTCGAATTCTCCATCGTGTCATTTGTTGTATGTTTCAAGTGAATTTATTCGGAGAAGCAATTTAGTCAGAGACATAATTTAGTCGGAGACAACAATTTGAGGAGCGTACTGCCGGAAAATCGCCAGCACGCTGATAGAATTAGTATGATTTTAGTCGGAGACAGAGCCGATCTAAAAAATTAGTAGGTAGATACCAGGCATATTGAATTAGCCCATTAACGACCGGCGAGTCAAAAATGGACGGTGACTTTGAAAGGCTCTACGGACGACTGATTCCTTCCGAGGGGTATGTCACTCCGCCTTGATGGATGGGAAGGGTTGGCTAAAAGTAAACATCTGAGTGCAGAGAACCACCGCTTCTGCGTCTTTATTTGGCAGGGTCTTTAATTTCGCTATTTTTCGATGTCATGAGATCAATGCAATCATGCGGCTGGATTTTGGTAATGTGTCAACATAATGAGATAGCAAGTGCACCTTAGGTAAGACGAATGTACACGTTTATCAATCCCGTTGAGACATATGGTTTCATTCTATATCGGCAGCGCGTAGCGAACGCGATATTTTAATCGACCAATTTTGACTCACCGGGCGTGTGTCTGAGGCGGCACCCCCAAGACCACCATAACAAGATCGACACGACAAGATCAAGACAAGATCGACACGACAAGAACAACCACCCCGCCTGACGATCCGGCACCCGCCTTAACCCGCCATTGACTGGGAGGGGGGGGGGGGCGTTTAACGCCCCCTGATGAATATTCGCAATAGCTGGAAAACTAATAGCGTTATCAACGCAAAACTTCAGGTACCTTCTTATAAATCATTTTTCCGTTTGTGTGCAAAAAAATCGTCATTTTTTCGAGTTATAGCAAATTTAGTGACGTCACTACACACGAGTTTTACACCAAAATCAGCTAAACTTTGCCAAGCCGTACAAATGCTACATTTGAAGCAAAATGCAATCGAAAAACGCCAAAAGATAGCAAATTGCAACGGCGCTAAAAACTGGCTATCTCAGATTTTTAAATTTGTTAGTTTTTGACCCCAAAAAACTAGAAAAAACTTTTTTGGGGAGGGAAATTATCACAAAATCCAAATTTTCTAAAATATTAAAAAAACAGGCAGATGTCTCAGAGACCCATACCTAGGCAACTACCATGCCAAATTTCAAATGCATATCTCCATTTTTGACTGACTAATGACATCTAAAGTATGGGTAACTTATGACGTCATATTTTGAAATTGCGTTCTTTTGCTTTTATTGACTAAACACAGACAAATAAATGCCACCACTGTATTTCTGAGACAAATCTAGTCTAGCAACATGCCTTTTTTGTTTAGATTTAACAATTTGAAATTTTGACCTTCGGTGACCTGAACTTGACCTGAAATTGACATTTATTTCATGTAAATGAAGTCAGATGGTAAAATGACTATCACTATCGAATTATACGTGGAAAATAACTCATAAAACATGTGTTGGATGACTTTCGTAGATATTTTGAGCATAGTGACCTTTTGTGACCTGACCTTGACCTTGATATTGGCTAACAATCTCACTTTAGCTCATGCGAGATATGTATCATACCTTTGGCAGCGCTTTGGGTGAAACTGGTCGCAATCGAAGGCTTTGGATGGAAAGTATGGCCCATAAACTCAAATACGCCGATTTTGACCTTTGACCTGACCGTGACCTGACATTTGACTTCACTGTGACATTTTTAGCATGCCTTAGATTCGTCTCATCGAGAGCTTTCGATTTCCGCCTTGCGCGTCTCGCTGCGATCATTGAGTCGGAAGTTAACCAGGGGCGTTTAACACACACACACACAGTCAATGGCGTTCTGCTGAGACGCCAGTCAATGCCGGTTTAACGTTCGCTCTCTGACGGCGCATCTGGATGAGGTCAACCAGCTGCTGCTGCGGGAACAGCTGGACGTGCTCTGTCTCAGCGAGACATGGATGACCGATGCGATCGACAGCAGCATGTTGCTGTTCCCAGGCTAAGCCATCAGTCATCGCGATCGACGGACGAGAAAGACGGGAGGCGGAGTCACCATCGTTCATCGCGGCGTTCTGAGGGTCGAGCGGCTGGGGGTGCCCGCTGTCAGCTCGACACTCGAGGCGCTCTGGCTGCCGATCATCGGCCGATCTACCATCATCGTCGGCGCAGTGTACCGCCCTCCATCTGGTCCGTCGGCTCCAGCGATCGACGACCTCCGCCACCAGCTAACACACGTTATGGCGCATGACCGGCCAACGTACGTGCTCGGAGACTTTAACTTCGACCTCCTTCATCCTGAAAAACCAGGTGTATTTATTTATTTATTTATTTATTTATTTATTTATTTATTGCGAATCTTTGTGGGATCCAATCGACCAACTGGCTCTTACCACCACAGTGTCATACAGATTGAGTATAGCTGCTGAGGGCATTGTCATGATACAAAATAGCATGCACTCGAAAAAATTGTAAAAGACATAAAATTCAGTAAGATAAAAGTACAGATGAACAATACAACCATATGCAAAATAAAAGCAATATGAATGAGAATGGTTAAACTCGTAGATGGACGATATGGATGGTGGAGCACATTGATGACTATTGACTAACGCTCCGCAAACAGTAAAATACAGACGGTACCTGGTCACCCACAGCCTATGTCGGGGAGAGCAACAATTCCCTGACGCGTCTTTTAAATTCTCTCACATCTCCAGTTCGCCGCACATCAGCGGGGAGACCGTTCCACGCTCGAATCGGTCTGACCGGCCGGAAGCCGGAACGCGTATCGTCGTACGCGCAGCAGCTTAGCGACTTGTCGTTAAGTCAGCTGGTCACGGAGCCGACCCATCCTGGTCCAAGCCCTATGCTGATCGACCACCTGACAACGAACCGACCAGACCTGACTTCAGCCGCCCGAGTGACGCCGTGCAACATCAGCGACCACGATCTCATCACTGTGGCCGTCACCGATGTCGAGACACGTCGCAGTCCCGACATCGTCACCGTGCGGTCCACGCGGCACGTCAACAAGGACGCCCTCTGTCTCGACCTCCTCCAAGCCGACTGCACAAAGGTCTACGAAGCAGCTGACTCTATCAACGACATGTGGAACAGCTTCCTCACTGTATGGGATCAAATCATTGATGAACACATTCCGATGCGAACCATCAAAGTAAAACATAGACCGTGTCCATGGCTTGACGACGACTTGGTGCGGGAGGCCATGGCAGATCGGGACCGGGCACGCGCTGACACGGACCTCATCCCGTGCGATGTCACCGAGAGGGAGTTTCGGGAAAGCCGGAACGCCGTGAATGTGGCCATCAACCGCGCATGCACTTCTTACTACGCGTCTACATACAGGTACTCCCGTCTGAAGACCTTGAAGAACATCAGGCAGTTCTTGGTCTCATCTCGGAAGGCGCAGCCGAGGACAACCAGTGCAGAGCCGGCGGATCCTGAGTGGCCAGACCGACTGAATCGCTTCTTCTCATCAGTCGGCTCCCAATGGCGCACGCACTGGCGGAGAGCGACGCTGGAGAGTCGCTGTCGCTCCGCCCGCCACGTGTGTGTGCCGGGTCGTTCACGCCGCGTCCCGCCACCCTACCGGAACTCTCTGCAGCGCTAAAGCGCATTGGTGCGTCCCGTGCCTGTGGTCCTGACGGCATAACCGTCCAGATGCTGATAACAACTTTTCCAGTGGTGGGCCTGCACTTGCTGAGGCTTGTAAATTCCAGCATAATTAATTGTGGCCCTGATCGATCTGATCGATGTGCGTCAGCACGTTTGTCAGCACGTTTCTCAGCACGGCCTGAGCATGGCCTACCTTTGTGGTGATGTCATTCTGCCTACATGACGTAGACAGAATACTGGGTCGTGATTGATAGGCAGGCATAATACTGGGCCGTGATTGGTGCTGACAAAAGTGCTGCCAAACGTGCTGATGCACATCGATCAGGGCCTGTGACTTCCCCGACCACTGGAAGGCTGCTACCGTTACCGCTCTCCATAAAATGGGTGACACTACGGACCTCGATCAATACCGCCCGATTTCAGTTTTTTCCGTCGTGGCGAAGTTATGTGAGCGTGTGGTCTGTACCCAGTTAATGACTTACTTGACGACCCATCATGTACTGTGCCCTCAGCAGTACGGTTTCCGGCCGGGACTGTCCACGGAGGCGGCCCTGCTCGACACTGTCACTTACGCAACATATAACACTGACAGAGGTATGATGACGTCACTCGTCACAGCTGACACGTCTAAGGCCTTTGACAGAGTCGAGCACGGCCGTCTCCTGGACAAGTTGGAATGGTATGGTGTTCAACGTGAATGGTTCTCGGCCTGGCTGCAGGGGCGTACCCAGCTCATGTGGGGTGGTTCTAGAGCGCTGGACGGGACTCACGGGGTGGTCCAAGGGTCCATCTTAGGGCCTGTGCTGTTTTTACTCTTCACCAACGATTTGCCGCAGCACCTCCCATATATGGGAGGATCGTGATGTATGCTGACGACGCCCAGTTCCTTGACGCTGACTTTCCATCAAACGTTCATGCTCTAAAAACTCGTGTTGAAAGCTCTCTAGTCATAGCTATGAAGTGGTTCACACAGAACCGTCTAAAAATTCATCCGTCCAAAACGGAGATGATCCTCCTGAGATCTCGCCGTCAAAACGTCACCATCGATATCTCTGTTCATTTCGGCAATGATAAAATTTCGCCCTCACAGAGCGTCAATGCGCTTGGTGTCGTCATCGACTCACACCTAACATGGAACCGTCACATCGCGTCTGTTGTTCAGCGCTGCTACTGTGTGCTGGTGGGTCTGGCGCGAATCAGACATAAGATGCCGAAATGCATCAGGCGGCTGTTGATAGAGGCTCTCGTCTTCCCCCACATACGTTATTGTATAACGGTGTGGGGCAACTGTACTGCAGCACGGAGGCAGCGCGTCCAAAAGGCGATTCACTTCGGTGTCCGCATCGTGGCCGGACTCGGCCGGCGCGACCATGTCACTCCGTCATTGCAGGAGCTGGGGTGGCCTAGTGTTGAGGAAATGCTCACCGAACGCGACATTGCCACAATGCGCCACCTCATCACTTCCCCAGCGCCTCAGAACTGTTGCGCCAGCGAGTGTTGCGGCGCGCCGACGTGTCTGCCCGCCGCACGCGCGCCACTGAAGGCGGCCAGCTCGAGCTGCCCCGTGTGCGGACGGAGTTCGCCAGGCGCAGCTTCCTGTGCCGAACTGCGCGCGCATGGAACGGCCTACCGCCAATAGCTGCATGTGCCTCTCTGTAGCAGTATTGACCGTCTTGTGATTGCGTATTCTGCCACTCTTTTAATGTTGCCGCCTTTGTGTTTTATTGTGCGTGTTTTATACTATAGTGTTTCACATACATGTGTTATTATGTTATGACGTGGATGCCATAAAAAAACCATGTAATGGAGGACCCGAATACATTAGCTGTGTTCGGGTCCTCGCAATCTGTAAAAAGTAGCGCAATCTGTATCTGTATCTGTGGTCAGCCCCGCGCACAGCTGGCGGGCGGCGCGCGGGTAGGGAGACCCCCTGGAATGGCGCGGGTAGGGAGACCCCCTGGAATGGCGCGGGTAGGGAGACCCCTGGAATGCGGCGGGTAGGGAGATCCCCTGGAATGGCGCGGGTAGGGAGACCCCCTGGAATGCGGCGGGTAGGGAGACCCCCTGGAATGGCGCGGGTAGGGAGACCCCCTGGAATGGCGCGGGTAGGGAGACCCCTGGAATGCGGCGGGTAGGGAGACACCCTGGAATGCGGCGGGTAGGGAGACCCCCTGGAATGCGGCGGGTAGGGAGACCTCCTGGAATGGCGCGGGTAGGGAGACCCCCTGGAATGGCGCGGGTAGGGAGACCCCCTGGAATGCGGCGGCGGACGCAGGAGACACCCACTAGTGTGTCGTGGCAGGGCTGTGAGTGTGATCGTGTGATTAGTGACTTCGTGAATCGAGGTGTTTGACTGCGGACTCAGGCCAATCACCATGCCGCGGGTGTGATGCTTGACAGTGGAGGAAGCGGTGGATATGATGATGGACGATCTATATTCGGTCGATGTCGGTGTCGATATGGTGAATATTCCACCGGACGGCAGCGACGAGGACGAAGACAGCGGTGACGACACTGGTGTAGCGGAGGTGGTTGACGTTCCAGGCGAGGTGGAGATCCATTTCCAGGAGCCGCTGACAGAGGACTCCCCGCCGCCGCCGTCGAGAAGGCAACGCAAAGAAAACAGCTCACCAGTGTGGCGTGACGCGCAACCGCAGTATACCGGGTGGAAAGCGACATCGAACACCCCACAAGAAGCGCGGGGAAAATACCAGGGTGCTGGGTGGGAGCATGGCTGTGGAAGTTTTTGAAGAAATATTCACACCGGAAGTGCTTCATCGGATACAGCTGGAAACACTGCGCTAGGCAAGAGACTGAGAAACGACCAGCTCTTCTCCCTAACCGACCGCGAACTCAAGGTATTCAAGGTAATTGCAATATATTCAACGTTCCACTTTTCAATGCTCATGTATGATGCGCCTAGATAAAATCGCCACTCAAAGCATGTGGTATTTAGGGTCCAGCTGTGGTATTCAAAGTGAGGCGAAAACAGGTGGGAATAAGCATTACCGAACGATGCTGGTATTCAAAGTGAAAACAAAAAGTAGATATTTGTGATCGAGGCGTTTTTTTTTATTACTGCACGAGCGCAGCGAGTGTAGTAATTTTGAGGAACAAAACGCCGAGATCACAAATATCTACATACACAGCAGAGTTTTGTAAGTCTTTTACCGTATGTCGCCATCTGCTGAGACTTTCGTATGTATAATCAAGAAAACCCATTCTTTGATTTATGCCATGGATTTTGTTTTATAGTAGCTCAGATGAAGAAACAAAGGACACAATCAAGAACTTCGTTGAAAGAGCCAGACCGACAGAAACAAAACGAAAAATCGAGTTCTGGGTGCGCCAGCTGCAGGACTATATTCACTCCACCGGACAACAAAATGACATGTTGGAGATGAACAAAAAAAAACTAAATGATGCCATCTGTTCTTTCGCAATTGACGCCTAGAAGAGAGACGGGACATGCTATGAAACTACAACCATACATAGCTTCTTTATTATTCGTGTTTATATAGCCTTTGCTCATGGTAAAGTATACAAATTAGAAAATTACAAAGACAGATATATTAACTAATATTTCACCATTGCGGCTTCATCAGAGTTAACACAATTCAAACATAGTTTTACAACCATCCGATATGACACGTGACCCTTATTTATACAAAGCCGCCAAAAGAAAATTGTCCACACTTTATAATTATTGATTATATAGCCTGTGTTCACGTAAAAGCAGACAAATTATAAAAATACAAAGAGAGATACAAACTAGCACTTCACCATTGCGGCTTCATCAGAATTGATGAAACCGCAATGGTGAAACACCAGTAAATCTCTCCCTGCATTAAACCGAACCCATCCACCTCAACACGAGCAAAGGCCAGACAAACGAATTACACAGCTGCATCACTCACATATTTACAGTCATTTACAAACAGTGTACAAGAGAGTTAATAAAAACCACAGCCTCATACTATATGATATATTAATACAAAAATGAGACAAAAGAGACAACAGTTTCAGGCATGGCCCATCTTCAGGTCTCATCAGAGTTAACACAGTTAACAGTCTCAGGTGTATTAATATATTATATAGTATGAGGCTGTAGTTTTTATTAACTCTATTATACATTATGAGCCTAAAAAAAGCGATCTCCCACATTACAGTGTACAGGTATCAACTTTAACACTAACATGCTAGTGCTATGCTAGGCGATACAGAGGAGCCACATATTGTCACACCACCAGCACCAGGAGCACACTTCAAGGACCTAACAGCAGCCAGGTATCAAACTGACTATTCAGTTTGGGCTGTCTGTCTCGAATGGCCAGAGCCTCTGCTATCTTCCGGTCTGCAGCGTCTTTATATCGACGGAGTATAGCGATGGATAGCCGAGGCTCTGACTCATTAGGGTGGCATTGACTCATGTGTTCCCCGAATGGGGTTTGTTGAGTGCGATTCACCCCGTCTCTAAAGTGTTCATCGAACCGGTATCTGACACACCGTTTAGTTTCCCCTACGTATGTCGGAGGTGGTTCGTTTGAGTGAGAGGTAACGCACCTCACACAAGTGATCTGATAGACTAAATTTGTATTTGTGCATCGATCAGGGGGGTCGCGACCACCCTTTTTTAAACGGAGGGGGGGGGGACCCCCCCCCCCCACACACACACACACAAACACACACTTTTTATGGCGGCCGACTCCCCCTCCCCCAAACACACTTTTTATGGCGGAAGCTGATTCTAGTTTGCATGTAATTCCTATTAAAATCAAGATTTGAATAGGAAAAATACGACGTGGCAGGGCGTATAGCTTCTCCAGAAAAGTTATGGATGGGAGTTGAGCTGGGAAAATCGCTTAAAGTACCATCAAAATCCACCAAAATACAGATTTCTCCCCGGATTTGACCCATTTCCTCGTCCACGTTGGGGTGGCTGAAGTCAAGTGTGTGTGTGTGTGTGTGTGTGTGTGTGTGTGTGTGTGTGTGTGTGTGTGTGTGTGTGTGTGTGTGTGTGTGTGTGTGTGTGTGTGTGTGTGTGTGTGTGTGTGTGTGTGTGTGTGTGTGTGTGTGTGTGTGTGTGTGTGTGTGTGTGTGTGTGTGTGTGTGTGTGTGTGTGTGTGTGTGTGTGTGTGTGTGTGTGTGTGTGTGTGTGTGTGTGTGTGTGTGTGTGTGTGTGTGTGTGTGTGTGTGTGTGTGTGTGTGTGTGTGTGTGTGTGTGTGTGTGTGTGTGTGTGTGTGTGTGTGTGTGTGTGTGTGTGTGTGTGTGTGTGTGTGTGTGTGTGTGTGTGTGTGTGTGTGTGTGTGTGTGTGTGTGTGTGTGTGTGTGTGTGTGTGTGTGTGTGTGTGTGTGTGTGTGTGTGTGTGTGTGTGTGTGTGTGTGTGTGTGTGTGTGTGTGTGTGTGTGTGTGTGTGTGTGTGTGTGTGTGTGTGTGTGTGTGTGTGTGTGTGTGTGTGTGTGTGTGTGTGTGTGTGTGTGTGTGTGTGTGTGTGTGTGTGTGTGTGTGTGTGTGTGTGTGTGTGTGTGTGTGTGTGTGTGTGTGTGTGTGTGTGTGTGTGTGTGTGTGTGTGTGTGTGTGTGTGTGTGTGTGTGTGTGTGTGTGTGTGTGTGTGTGTGTGTGTGTGTGTGTGTGTGTGTGTGTGTGTGTGTGTGTGTGTGTGTGTGTGTGTGTGTGTGTGTGTGTGTGTGTGTGTGTGTGTGTGTGTGTGTGTGTGTGTGTGTGTGTGTGCGCGTGCGCGTGCGCGTGCGCGTGCGCGTGCGCGTGCGCGTGCGCGTGCGCGTGCGCGTGCGCGTGCGCGTGCGCGTGCGCGTGCGCGTGCGCGTGCGCGTGCGCGTGCGCGTGCGCGTGCGCGTGCGCGTGCGCGTGCGCGTGCGCGTGCGCGTGCGCGTGCGCGTGCGCGTGCGCGTGCGCGTGCGCGTGCGCGTGCGCGTGCGCGTGTGCGTGTGCGTCATCCTTTCATCGACATCGGACCTGAAGACGCCTCCAGCCAGCCTGCTCCAGCCCTCCACCGCTTCCGGGTGCGGAACCCTGACCACGTGCGTGTGGCAGGGTTGTAGACCCTTAGATAGGTAGACTCTAGATATTTTTAAGTAGGTAGACTCATTAGATACAAATTTTTTATTGGCAATAGGCCTCCTCCACGGTTTAGGTCCCCTCCAGTCTTGAGAAGTTAATTTGCAGTTGCCAACACGTTCTGACGTGTGTGGCAATTAACGTAAATAGTTAGCCCCCATCCTTCCCCTCCTGAGCCACGACGATGGCTACCCCCCCGGAACCCCGCCCCCCCCCGACCCGCCCGACCCCCCTCCGGGGTTCCCCGTCTCGCGACCGCCCTCCCCCCTGGACGGTCCCCCTCCCAGCCCCCCTCAGGGGCCCCGCCCGCCCCGCCACCCCGACCCGCCCGACCCCCCTCCGGGGTCCCCCGGCGCGCGACCGCGTGCCCCCCTGGACGGTCCCCCTCCCAGCCCCCCTCAGGGGCCCCGCCAGCCCCGTCCAGGGGCCTGGCAGTCGCCGGACTCTCGTCCCCCCGACCCACCCGACCCCCCTCTGGGGTCCCCCGGTGCGCGACCACGCACTCCCCAGGCCGGCTCCACTCCCCGCCCCCCTCAGGGGCTTCCCAGGAGCCGACCCGGAGCACAGCTCCCCCCCGACCCCACCCCCCCCCCCCCCGAACGGGCCCGCTCGCCTCCTTATGTGGCGAACGGACAGACTCCCGTTCCAGACAATCAACCCATTCAATGTCCGGCGCTGGCTGGTCGCCATGTGTAGTGGCGACGTCGCCAGCGCCAAGCCCATCCGATCAGGAGCCCTCCTGATCGAGACGATGACGTCCGCACAGAACGTCCGTCTGATGGGCGTGACCAAATTCAATGGAGCGAAGGTCGCCGTGGAAGCCCCGGCGCACCTAAACTCGGTGGAGGGTCTGGTGTGGTGCCCAGACGTGTCCGCCCTCTCGGAGGACCTCATCCTCCGAGAGCTCGCACACCAAGGGGTGTGCGAGGTCACGCGCCTCTCGCCCACCAAAAAGCGACCCGAGCAGCCCAACCCGCTGATTCGGCTCCGCTTTAGAGGCAGGGAGCTGCCTACCCACATTCATTGTGGGTACGTGGCCGCCCCAGTCAGAGAGTGGATCCCGCCCCCCGGCAGTGTCAGCAGTGCTGGCACTACGGCCACCTAAAGTGGACCTGCCGGGTGCGCACCGCCACCTGTGGACGGTGCGCAGGCGAGCACGGCACCGAAGGGTGCACGCGTGCAGCACGCTGCGCCACGTGCGACCAGGCCCACCCGGCCTGGGACCGCCGGTGCAGAGCCTGGGGCCTCGCTCGCGAGGCTGAGCGCCTGAAGCGCATGGAAAGGAGCGACAGTCGGCGCCCACCGGACGCCCCGCTCTCCCCAGGTCTCGCCCCCGGCGCTTGGCCGCCCCTCCCCCTCCCGGAACCTCCCCCCCACCCAACCGGCCTCCCGCCAGACCCACCAACCGCCAGACCCCCCGACCGCCATGCCAGTTCCCAATGGCACCTCTGGCTGCCCTCGAGCGCGAGGCTGCCGCCGATCCACCGGCACCGCGCTCCCCCGCCCCAGCCGAGTCGAACATCGACTCAGGCCCCGCCTCCCCGGCCTCCGCAGCACCAGCGGAGTGCCGACTCTCGGAGGACTCCTCGGACGACTCTCTCATGAGAGCCGTCTCCCAGTCTATCGCCCGCAACCACGCCCCGCCCTCTCGCTCCAACTCTCCGCCCGCCCGCCCCGCCCACTCCCCTCCCCCGCCCTCCCGCTCCAACTCCCCGCCCGCCCACTCCCCTCCCCGACCCTCGGAGAGTGACACCCAGTCAGATTCCTCGCGCTCCCACTCCTCGCCCTCCCGCCCGGCCGCCCGCCCCCGCAGGCATACTCGAGCGACCTCCAGGCAAGGCTTGGACAGTAAAAGTAAATCTAAATGAATAATCAACAGTCAGAATTTGTCCTCCAATGGAATGTTAGATCTTTAATATCCCATTGGGGGCAATTCAAACATTACGTCTTAAATAATAATCCGTTAGTAGCCGCTGTTCAGGAAACCCATTTTATTGACGCCGACTTTAATAATTATACCTTGAAAATCGCCGGCTATAGCCTTTACACAAATAACGTAAATGCATCACCTCGCCGAGGCGGCTCGGCTTTGCTTATTTCAAACCAACTTTTGCATCATCAAATCGACCTTCAAACAACCTTAGACGCAGTCGGCGTTAATATTAAAATCGCTCAGCTAGAAATAACTCTCATCTCAATTTATTTCCGTCCTACGGAAGACATAGACATTGATTCTTTTTCCCAGCTTATTACAAATATTAACACCCCATGTCTGATTATGGGCGATTTCAACGCGCATAGTCGGGCGTGGGGCTGCCTTCGGAACTCTTTCCGAGGCCAAATTATGCTGGACCTACTGGACCGGCATAATTTGGTCTTCCTTAACGACCAATCACCCACACACGTACACCACTCAGGAGGCGAGGTGACTTACAGCGCCATCGATCTCGCCTTCGCCACACCACGCATCGCGACTCTTTTTACATTTAACGCACAAACAGACCCTCTTTTTAGCGATCATTTCCCAATTCACTTAGAACTCCATGTCCCTTCCGGACAGACAAATTTTTACTCTCTGCCTAGATGGAACCTTCGCAAAGCCGACTGGTCCTCCTTTCAAAAACACATAGACACTAGTCACCCCGCAGACTCCCAGACCGACATTAACACATTTTTAAACACTATTCTCGCATCAGCACACCAGCACATTCCACACACACGCACACACACACAACACCACCCGAGGCAGCGTACTGCCCCGTGGTGGAACACAGAATGCCAAAGAGCTGTTGCCCTCCGGAAAAGAGCATTTCGAAAATTAAAATCTTGTATAACTGCAGAAAACGAACACGAAGTACGGAAAACCCGCTCTTTGGCTAAAACAATCATTGACAAAGCAAAAAAAGAATCTTGGCAGGAATTCTCATCTACCTTTAATCGATTTACCTCCCTCTCAAAAATTTGGACATTAATCAAATCGTTTTCAAATAAAAGACCACCGGCATACAAAATCCCACACTTACAAATACACAACACATCTTACACGCTTCCCCTAGAGGTGGCAACACAATTTGCACAACACTACGCTAACATATCATCAGCACAACAATGTACACCAACTTTTGCTAACCAACTTAACGATCAATTTCAATCTATCAGCTTTGACTCTAATAACGTAGAAATATACAACTCTCTTTTTACCAACCCAGAGTTAACGTACGCTATAGGTAAATGTGGTAAAACTTCTGTAGGGCCAGATCAAATTGACTACTCCTTCTTTAAAAACTTGACAGAGACTGGTCTCACCAACTTACTAACAGCCTTCAATACCATGTGGTTTGACGGCACTTTCCCTGAATCTTGGCATAATAGTACGCTAATTCCTATAATTAAACCTCGCAAACCTAAATCTTCTCCCGCTAGCTATCGCCCTATTTCTCTAACTAGTTGTGCATGTAAACTATTCGAACGCATGGTTAATGGACGCATCAGGACATACATTGAATCAAATCATTTACTTACCCCACACCAAAGTGGTTTTCGACCTGGTCGTTCCACTGCGGACAATTTAGTTGGTCTTATCGACTCTGTCCAGCGCGGCTTTCGAGGGAGAGAGGTCACAATTGCCCTCTTTCTTGATTTGAGAGCTGCGTTTGACAGAGTCAACAAAACCGCACTTCTAGTAAAGGTCCATAAGGCCGGAATTCGAGGTCGACTCGCCAAATTCATCCAAAACTTTTTAGAAAATAGAACTTTTAATGTAAGGTGCGGCAACACATATTCTCCAAATCAAAATCAGGACCACGGTGTCCCACAGGGATCGGTCCTCTCCCCGACCCTATTTTTAATTATGATTAACGACATCTTCAGAAATATTAATAAGATCGACAAAGGTCTCAAATTTTCAATGTACGCTGATGACCTGGCGGTGTGGTTCTCGCACCCGAGTGTCGATCAAGCCAGCAAAATGTTACAACTAGTACTCATTGATATAAAGGTATGGTGCGACCAATGGGGTCTGGAAATTTCTCCAAGTAAATCTGCATCTCTAATTTTTTCAAAGAAACCTGCATATGTGGAACCCTACATTCCATTGAAATATAACAATCAAATTATCCCTTTTGTCAAATCATTCAAGTATCTGGGAATAACGCTAGACACACGTCTCTCGTTCATCCCACACTTCAATGATTTAGTGCAGAGATGTGCGCGAAGAATTAATATTATGAAGTCATTGGCTGGTCGAGAGTGGGGCGCAGATCGCGCCACTCTCCTCCAACTATATACTTCCCTGATACGCCCAGTACTGGATTATAACGCATTCTTATTTGATGACATATGTTCCAAACAAATTAAAAAATTGCAAACTGTCCAAAACGCTGCCTTGCGCATCGTGACTGGAGCCTGCCGCACCACCAACACCACAAACTTACACATCGACACTAACATTCCCACACTCTGCCGCCGACGCAAATACACACTACTTAGATTCTACGCCAGAGCAAGTTCACACCCCACACGCCCAACATTCCACATCTTAAATCACCCCGCACCCACTAGACGACAAACACTACTACAAAAACGACACCCGCTTATCAGCCACAGAATCAGACAAACACTCACACTATTCAACATCGCTCACCTCACCACAATGCCAACGCCACCACTCACACCTCACTGGCTCGACACAACACCAGACACACACCGCCTCTTCACACACAACAAAAACACAGTCACCGCGTCAGAAACACTCTCACTCTTCCACGAACACAAAGCACAACACAACACATACACATACATATACACAGACGGTTCACGGGGCGAAGGCCGAACCGGTGGTGCATTCTACACAAACACAGTTAGCAATAACTTTAGACTTCCCGACATAAATAGCGTACACACAGCGGAATTGTCAGCCATTTTATTAGCATTAATATATGTCAGAAAAGAAAAACTTAAGGAAGTAGTCATTTGCACAGACTCGTCCGCCTCGCTCACGGCTATTTCCTCGATTAGTGAATGTAGAAACCCGATAGTATTTAAAATCAGACAACTAATCAAGTATTTAAACAGTAAAAACAATAGTATTAAATTCCTCTGGATCCCAGGACACACCGGTATCCCGGGAAACGAGGAAGCCGACAGACTTGCGAAATTGAGCCTAGAATTACCTTCAGTAAACCAACTTCCAAGTCCAGTA
This sequence comes from Chirona hameri, assembly GCA_036785665.1. NCBI lineage: Eukaryota > Metazoa > Arthropoda > Thecostraca > Balanomorpha > Balanidae > Chirona > Chirona hameri. The sequence goes on from JAXIVJ010001525.1 coordinate 111,773, forward strand.
TCAGACGTGTTAAATTATATTAATTCTCAACTTAGCATGCTGCGCCAGAGCGAGTGGGACGCCGCTCCGCATTTTCATCTTTATCCAATTAAGCCAAAAGTCCAACATTTTATATCTAGTCATCAGAATTGTAGAGAGAAGGAGGTAATTTTGGCGCGCCTCCGTCTCGGTCATACAAAAATTACTCATTATTATATTATGGAGAATCTCCCGCCACCAAATTGCCAACATTGCCCAGGTTATCCGCGCTACACAATCAAGCACTTACTTATTACTTGCCCAGTACACAACGATAAACGACAGAACATTATTAATTACACACAACAAAATGGCATCACATTAAATCTTCAAACACTGTTAGGTGATAGTTATCCTGAATTGATAGGTCTCCTCTTAGATTATCTCTACCAAACACGTTTAGCTAATCAAATATAACAGGGGTTTTTGGCCTTGCGCATTTTTGGCCCACCGCGCAGGTTTTTTCCCCTTTGCCTTAGACGCTGGGTTTTTTATTATTCAGGACTTTTCGCCCAGCTAAATACACCCCACAACCAGGTCTCGCCGAGGCGCCGGAGCCAGGGAGACTGGCAACAGTCTCCCGTTGTGGCAATGACGGCACCGCCACGGCTCCATCAACACTGACACTGTACAAGTGTATTGTAATAACAATATGTATGCATGTGTGTCTCGTGTTTGACTTATTTTTGACTTTGAACGAAATACTTAACGTAAAGCTAGATATTATTTTTGACCTTGAACGAAATACTTAACGTAATGTTAGATATTATATTTGACCTTGAACGAAATACTTAACGTAATGTTAGATATTATATTTACTTTGAACAAATAATTTTTCCGGGTACAAATAAACCGGTTAACGCAATTAGTAACGTAAAATAGCTGCCCTAGTCCCTAGTTTGCTCCGGGTCACATAAACCGGTTAACGTAGTTTTTTGCCTGGCAAATTGCCAGAGGTCATTGCCCCTCCCCGGAAAATGGCTATAGGCCGTCCCGGGAAGAATAGGAAAGAAGAAGAAAAAAATGCGTGTGCGTGTGCGTGTGCGCGCGCGCTGGCGTGGGTGTGTGGGTGTGTGGGTGTGTGGGTGTGTGGGTGTGTGGGTGTGTGGGTGTGTGGGTGTGTGGGTGTGTGGGTGTGTGGGTGTGTGGGTGTGTGGGTGTGTGGGTGTGTTGTGGGTGTGTGGGTGTGTGGGTGTGTGGGTGTGTGGGTGTGTGGGTGTGTGGGTGTGTGGGTGTGTGGGTGTGTGGGTGTGTGGGTGTGGGTGGGGGTGGGGTGGTGGGGGTGGGGGTGGGGACGGGGGCGGGGGCGGGGGCGGGGGCGGGGGCGGGGGCGGGGGCGGCGGGGGCGGGGGCGGGGGCGGGGGCGGGGGCGGGGGCGGGGGTGGGGGTGGGGTTGGGGTTGGGGTGGGGGTGGGGGTGGGTGTGGGTGTGGGTGTGGGTGTGGGTGTGGGTGTGGGTGTGGGTGTGGGTGTGGGTGTGGGTGTGGGTGTGGGTGTGGGTGTGGGTGTGGGTGTGGGTGTGGGTGTGGGTGTGGGTGTGGGTGTGGGTGTGGGTGTGGGTGTGGGTGTGGGTGTGGGTGTGGGTGTGGGTGTGGGTGTGGGTGTGGGTGTGGGTGTGGGTGTGGGTGTGGGTGTGGGTGTGGGTGTGGGTGTGGGTGTGGGTGTGGGTGTGGGTGTGGGTGTGGGTGTGGGTGTGGGTGTGGGTGTGGGTGTGGGTGTGGGTGTGGGTGTGGGTGTGGGTGTGGGTGTGGGTGTGGGTGTGGGTGTGGGTGTGGGTGTGGGTGTGGGTGTGGGTGTGGGTGTGGGTGTGGGTGTGGGTGTGGGTGTGGGTGTGGGTGTGGGTGTGGGTGTGGGTGTGGGTGTGGGTGTGGGTGTGGGTGTGGGTGTGGGTGTGGGTGTGGGTGTGGTGTGTGTGTGTGTGTGTGTGTGTGTGTGTGTGTGTGTGTGTGTGTGTGTGTGTGTGTGTGTGTGTGTGTGTGTGTGTGTGTGTGTGTGTGTGTGTGTGTGTGTGTGTGTGTGTGTGTGTGTGTGTGTGTGTGTGTGTGTGTGTGTGTGTGTGTGTGTGTGTGTGTGTGTGTGTGTGTGTGTGTGTGTGTGTGTGTGTGGGAAGGGGGGGGGGATGAAGCCCCCTCAACTGAATAGAATCCTACATCCCTGCGACGTGAAAATGGGCTCAGTCAGTTACGGATGAAATTTCCTTCGTTTTCCCTTCGACACACCGCTGCTCCGAAAGGAAAACGAAGGCAATTGCATCCGTAACATGCAGGGACGTCGCCAACGGGAGGATCGGGAGACAGTCCCCCTCCCCCCCCCCCACCTCCCCCCGACCCCCACTCTCAGAAGGAGGGGTGGTTGACCCCCCCCCCCCCCACACACACACACCACTTTTTGCGGGGAAGTTAACAATTTATCGTAAAAATTGCCTTTGCAGCAGTCCAAGTTCAGCTATCCACAATCAAAAAGTGGAAATTTCGCGCCGCTTTGCGGCATGACACACGTTTCGCAATTGCTGATACAAATTTGGAAAATAGGAAAATTAATTCCACCAGGGCCCACTCCCTTCATAAAATATTAATTTTCAAGCGGGCTACATGTTTAGCTAGTCTGCCGAGTTCCGAAAAAGGCGACGCGAACGCAAAGACGCGGACAGCGGCACCCGGAAGCTGCTACAGCGGTGCCCAGCTTGCTGGACCGAAGAGCCAGCAACAGTGTGACAGGACAGTGGGAGAGGACAGTGGGGCAGGACAGTGGGAGAGGACAGTGGGGACCAGGCCAGGACCATCTCCCCAAGCCATGTCCCCCCAGGATCCTCCAGATCCACAGGGACCATTTATGCGCAGAAACGTCGTTCTGGCCCTTGCTGCTTTCACACCATTTGCACTGTTACTAGTTGTTTGTTACAGTTTGGTTCATATATATAAAGTTATTATTATCATATGTACTATTGAGCGCTGACTGCCACCGTTCATCGTGATTTACTATCAGAGGCTAATGTATATGAAAAACTACCTTCATTTCAATATTTTTCATCATACATATGTGTAACCAGGAATAGGGGTTACCTGAGGTTTGGCTCCACTCACGGTCTGGTTCCAATATTAAAATTCCGTTTTCCACGACCTAAAATTAACATTTTCACGCCGCTTCACGGCGTCACATCGGTGGCCATCATCATAACTAACGAAGACATAGTCATCGCATTCGGTTCCTCGTAACGCTGAATTGAATTTATAGCATTTTAGTTTCTTATCCTATACATGGCCCACCGCCTATATTTCTGGGTTTTATGAAGAAACCCCGTTAACAAAATTTCGCGCCGCTTGACAGCGCTAAATAACAAGTACCTACTATATCATGCAAATCCACATAAAAACTGCTGCAAAGGCTTAAATACACGCACAAAAATGGGGGTACATTTTTTTCGTCATTTCAGCCGACCCCCCCCCCCCCCCCCCCCTCACTCAATAATGCTCGGCGACGCCACTGGGCCCTATCAACAGATACATGAAGGACAAGAACATGGGGAACCTGGAAACTGACCCAGAATTCCAGACAACAAGAGATGTTAAGCGTGTAAAACTCAAGGTTCTTAAGGCGAAAGGCAAAGGGAACAGACCAAATCGTGCGACAGCAATCAGCAGGCAAGAAGAGGAGAAGCTATACGAAACAGGACAACTCGGTTTTTCAACACCAATGTCTCTGCTGACGACAGTTTGGATGCCAACCACGATGTTATTTGGCCATAGCGGAAGCCATGAAAGCAGACAAATGTTGTGGGGCGATGTCAAGTTACTAGAGGACGAAAACGGACAATAATTTCTAGAATTCAACGAGAGGCTTACACAAACCAGAGATGGAAGTTGGATACAGCGAAAGTCTGTAATTTTGTCCGAAGGCATTCAAAAACCAGGAAAATCCAGAACGCTGTCCGGTGACATCCTACAAAGAATACGCTAAGCGTAGACCTGTAGCTATGCTGGAACCAAACAGCCCGTTCTACTTGGCTGTCAACCATCAGAGAAAACCTGAACATCCTGTATGGTTCAAGTGTGGTCTACTCGGAGTGAACTCCATCAGAGGGAACCTGAACATGGTCCAGGTGTGGTCCACTCGGAGTGAACTCCATCAGAGAAAACCTGAACATCCTGTATGGTCCAGGTGTGGTCCACTCGGAGTGAACTCCATCAGAGAAAACCTGAACATCCTGTATGGTCCAGGTGTGGTCCACTCGGAGTGAACTCCATCAGAGGAAACCTGAACATCCTGTATGGTCCAGGTGTGGTCCACTCGGAGTGAACTCCATCAGAGAAAACCTGAACATCCTGTATGGTCCAGGTGTGGTCCACTCGGAGTGAACTCCATCAGAGAAAACCTGAACATCCTGTATGGTCCAGGTGTGGTCCACTCGAAGTGAACTCCATAAGAGGAAAAATGCGTGTTCGGCAGGTCGCATTGCAGGACGAAAAAGCAACCACTCTGTGCGAGAAATGAGGGTAAAACGGGCGCTTAATGCCGGCTGCCCTCGTGAATATGTGGCCCAAGTAACAGGTCATAGGAGCATCAGGAGCCTCGAAAGCTACGCTGAAGCTGACATTGAAGTACAGCGAGCGATCTCGACAAGCATCATGTCAGGAAGAGCATATACCGCGTCTGTGGAACGGCAGCCTGCGGCAGTGTCAGTGCCAGCGTACCACCAAGCGTGCCATGCGTCATAAACATAAGCCACTGCAACTCTGTAACCATCAACAACAACAACAAGTAGTGCGAGGAGTGTCCGATGGCGGGAGTGTTGTTTTTGACACCTTGTATGTCCAAGTCAAATACATTTGTTGTTACAGATCCTGCCTATAAGATGCATTTGGATTGTTTTCGTAACACTGATAACATATCGTGGTAGTCAAAACATCTTCGTAGACAGACAACAAAAATATCTACCATCCAGCAGTGTTTTAACGTACATATATAATGTAATTAGGTACATACCTAATGTAATTGCAACGTGTTAGCAAACAATAGCGTCAGTATAATCTACGGCAGTGCGGTATGCCAGTGCATAATGCGGAAAATACCACACTCCACGCGCTACCACACTCCACGCGCGCCACACTCCCGGAAAATACCACACTCCACGCGCTAATGCTTTTTGCATTGCTCGGCATATGGTAAACACAATTACACTGTTTGTTCCCACTGGGGACACAATTCTTTTTTTGCAGCCCTGGCATTCCCCTCTCGTCGTACAATGGGCCAGGAGCCCGATTTAGCCCGCCATAATTGGTCGGAGTTATTTGTTTATTTCAATATGGGACATACATGAATATGTTCAGAATTGACCGTGGATTAAGAATATGGAAAGAGTTTTTGAGTGCAATCAAACGTGGAGGTATAAACAGCACCGAAACACGGACCTTTGCACGAAGCTTACAAAAGGGAGACCGCGGCTCGCAAAATCGATGTATGTTTGCGATTTAATGACGAATGGGTTAAAGCAAGTAATGTGCATGTTTTCTGGATTAAATGGAACCTTGGCTACACTGTGAAATAAAAATTCAAACTAAAAGTAAGGTATTTCGTGCTTTTAATGACAATTTTTGTTGGCATAACAGAAATGTCGGCAAAAACTTGAATGCAGCTTCTTCGATAGTGTAGATCTAATGGATAACACACGATAACACGGAATACGAGTATGGTTGTGACCCTCAATGGTTCGGCTTGCTGTGGCAAGTTGAATTTCCTGCCCCAACGGGCGCTTGGAAACACTGCACACATGTGAGGCGATTGTATGATTTCTGCAATGGTCTGCAATACAATGCAATGCATTGCAATGCAATGCAATGCAATGCAATGCAATGGTCGTGACGGCCACACACGGCTGAGGTCCGACATCAGAGCCTACTGGACCACACCAGGGAGCAATTCCTGACAATGCAGAGATGGTCGCGACTCTGCGAGCCTCAGTGAGCACCGAACTGCGCTTAACGTGCGTTTTCAAGCGGGGATTGGACGGTAGTAGTTCAGTGACGGTAGTGACGGTAGTATTTAGAAACCATTAGTACGAAATGTTTCCAAATTCATAATACTTGCTCCAAGTGCCCATGCCAATAATCTGAGGCTGAAAAAAGACCACCTGAGGTCAATAATCAATTATGGCGGGCTAGATCGGGCTCCTGGCCCATAGTGTGTCGGTTCAAAGTTAGTGCGGAATAAATGGGTACAGTTTTTTGTTGGAAGTTGGAGGGGCAAAATGACATATTGGTTGGTTCTTTTGCTTGGTTGATGTGAAAAATTCTCATTTTATCGCCGGGAAACCTTCAAAACAGACAAAAGTTGGTGGGGCAAAATACAACGTTGGTGGGGCAGTGGCCCCACCATTTGAATAGGAGACTCCGCCCGCTGACTGCGGATCCCTGCGGCTGTATGCGGAATAAGAGTGCCTTCATTTTATGGGTCATCATCTTCAAAGCTCAAACAAATATTCATTTTATATGGAGGTTATTTTGACCAACTGTACGTACGCGTGCAATTATTCCATTGATTTTTTTGCAAAGTAGAAACTTAATTGTACTGCCTTATAAATTCACTTCAGATTCACAGGGAAACAGGGTTGTACATACGGTCGGTGAACCCTGCTCATAAATTCGAGAACGCAGCATTACAAATTTTGCATACTGTACTTTTAAAACATAAACGTTTCTGTGTGCAAATTTTCAGGCACATCCATCGGGTAGGTGTAAGGATAAGTATTGCCATCACGTTTTGTTTTGGTGGCCTTGTGTCTCGGTCACGTAACCTGCGACCTCCCAGTCAGCTGACTGTGACCTGTCCAAGGCCAGTCTGTTTTGTTTACGTGCCGCTGTCGCACTGTCTCCATACGCCTCGCCAGATAATATAAGTCCGTTGTGCAACCGACCGTTTCCACTCAGCACGATCGTAACAGTAGGTAGTTGCTAAGATATAACTCTCTGAAAACCATGACCACGTTCGGGCCGCTCATATACATATTTGTATCCCTGGTTGATGGAAGATCTTGCGGCCTGCTGATCGATCAGCTTCTGCCGTTGTGTGAAAATGGGGGGGGGGTCGACCCCCCCCCCCCACCGTTCTCAAAAGTGGGGGGAAGTCACCCCCCCCCCACCCCCCGCCGGCGACGCTCTTGTCTGTCAGGTATACTCGTATCTGCATACGGAAAAAACGGTTTCTAGTTTGTCACTGGATTGAGAGATATACATCACTGACTTCTGAAGCCCTGTGACTGTCATTAATGTGTGCTATTAAAGAGACAAACTTTCCATTAAGATTTTGAAACTGCGTTCTGAATTATTGGAATGTGCTGCATGGCATGTACATGGTAAGCGAAACTGATGTGCGGCACGTCAGCATCAGGGGCGGATCCAGGGGAGGCACAGGGGGCACGTGACCCCCCGAAACATCTGAGGAGGGCCCTTTTCGGCGCGCGCAGCGCGCCGAAAGGGGACGACGAGACCGCGCGAAGCGCGGCATCGTGCGTTATCATGGGCTCTCTAAGAGTTTGGAGACCACGCAAATTGGTCTTTAGAGAGCTTGGAGCACTTCAGAGAACCCGCGACTTACGGGGGGGGGGGCTATTTTTTGCTTCCCTCCCGTTATTTTGCAACAACTCTTAAACCAACACCATTATCGTCACCAATTTTGCAGCACCTTATGTCACATCAATTCTACACATTTTGACTAAAGGAAAAAGATGAGGTTAGGATAGGTGAACCTGGAATGACGTCAGAGTGACGTCATGTTATTCGTTTTTTGTTGAAAAATAATGGTTTGCGGGAAACATTGTCAAAGGTGCAATGTTTGAGATAAAAAAATTTATCTTAAATCAAATTACTAACAATAGACCAGGATATGAAACTGTCATCTCGGATTTTTGAGTTTTTTTTTTGAGAAATCCAAATAAATTGTTTCTTCTTTTTACAAAATTTTCAAAAAAGATCAGAATTATCCGAAAGCTGAAAAATGTGATCGAAACGTGTACAGTGAATTTGTGTACCAAATTTGAAGTTGATATCTTTAAAAATGACTGACTTATAACCTTTAAATGACCAAAATCGACCACCTCTCACAGCATTACTATGCATAAAAAAATGAATTTCCGTTTTTGCTTTTACTTCTATTTATATGGAACAAACAATGTTATAAGGTCATTTTTCGCGTTATAGACGAAAAACAAACCCATGAACGTGTTACAACGCCTAAGGACCGTAATCTGCAGTTTGACCTCGTGACCTCGGATGACCTTGACCTGACCCAAGGTCATAAACAGCTTAGAATGGTACTTAGATGTGTCAGACACACGAATCATACCGATTTATCGACTGATTATGCGTTTAATATCGCAATTTTTGCACGAAAATTCCATCCATCGAGACCTTTTGACACGGTCAAACAATTTGTACTTTACCTGACCTGTGACGTCATTGGTAACCTCGAAGTCAACAATATTATGTTCATACATTTTCCACATACATTTTCCAGGGCTATCGAATGCCGTTTGAATTTTTACGATTGGTCCAGTAGTTCCGGAGATCTGAGGGGGCAAAAAATAGCCCCCCCCCCCCAGTAAGTCGCGTTATGGAATATACCCCAGTAACTCGCGGGTTAAGGGCTTCCAGGGCCTTTTCTGAAGAAACAAACAGAGGACCCCATGGACGTTCAAAGGGCCCCTGTGCAGGTCAGTGGCTAGTCCGAAAGGGCCCCTGGGCGAGTCAGAAGAGCCCTGAACATGCCGAATGGCCCCTAGCCAGCACAGAGGGGTCCCTGGGCAGGTTAGAGGGGCCCATGAGAATGTCGGCAGGGGAACAAAGAAGCCAGCGCAGTCCCTTACCAGGTCGAAAGGGTCCCTTATAAGGTTGGAGGGCCCCTGGACATACCAGATGGCCGCATGTACGTTCAAAAGGCCCCTGTCAGGTCGGAGGGGCCCTTTACCAGACCGAAAGGGTCCCTGGATGGGTTAGAAGGGTCCTGAACATGCCAAATGAGCTCCTAGCCAGCACAGAGGGGCCCTGGGTAGGTCGGAGGGGCCCCTGGGCAGGTCGGAAGGCCACCTGATCAATTTAGGGTGGGACGAAACGGGGGTGAATATTTTTCATTAACTTCTACCACCTACGCTGACCTGCGGAAGCTCACCCTTTTTCAGGATGACACGGTTAAAAAATTATACAAATGTGTTTAGTGGTTGCGCGCTCGCAATCTTGCAACGACTATCGTCAACTCCCAGCATTGCAGTCTCCAATGGCCGCGCGCTATTGTACACAGCCGCTAACACCACGTGGCGGGCAGCGAACCAGCGATACATGACAACACTGAGTTGCAGTATTTCAGCGTTTGATGAAACCATTTGATACGGATATGGGGCAGTTCCTGGGGCGTACATTTTGCCTGTGCAATTTATAAATCGATCTCTGAAGCCGTTCACCAATTACTGCACCAAGAACAGTTACGTATCATAATTTGGATGGCGCTGGATGGCGAAGGCTGATTTACGTCTAAGCTGCTGATTTTCACAACATCGCCTCCCCGGAGAAAGCCACCATTCCTACAGAAACAAAATGAGTGTGGTATATTTTGTATTTCAGGCTGTTGTCACCGTTCATCTGCACTCTCAGGTGCTTCCTACTTTACGTCAGCCCAGTCTGATATGCTTTTTACTCTCTACCTTCTGCACTTCGGACCTGACCTGGCTTGGGTCAAGATAAGTATGTGGCGTGCTTCGTGTCCCATCTTTTTCTGAGATGCGGTGGTCACCGCCTTCACCCAGCGCTCCACCACCTGCGAGCGACAGGGATATTCCGGAAACTCCAGCGGCTGATCGTAGGCCGCCGTCAACTCGTCGTTTGACAGCGACATCGTCAGTGGTAGCTCGGTGTTCCCCAGATCTGCTGGGCAGATCATATGCTCCGCCCCTGTAGCTCAGTGGGAGAGCGCTGGACTTCTGACCTATCCCGGTAGTGGCAGCCCGGTTTCGAGTCGCTTCGGCGCTCGCTATTTGCTCCTGACTGGGGTGGCCTGCGGCCGGTGGCAGCGGTCGCACTCAAGGTCAGGTGACGTCAGTGAGCGGGGCGGACCGTGTCCAGGTATGTCGGGCACGTAAAACTTTCGTCTCTAAATTCTGCCGGCCAACAGGAATTGCGCGATCGGGTGGTGAGGTCAGAACCTGCGCAACAAGCTCTGCTTAGCGTGGGTCCTGACCTCGGAAATCCGTCCATATAAAACATTCGGACTAAATTTATTTTATAAAATATATATATATATATATATATATATATATATATATATATATATATATATATATATATATATATATATATATATATATATATATATATATATATATATATATATATATATATATATATATATATATATATATATATATATATATATATATATATATATATATATATATATATATATATATATATATATATATATATATATATATATATATATATATATATATATATATATATATATATATATATATATACATATATATATATATATATATATATATATATATATATATATATATATATATATATCTATATATATATATATATATATATATGCACGTAGTCATTCGTGCTGAACACGATGCCAGGTGGCTTAAACTGACGGATGTCGTCCGCAGCTGGAGGCGTCTGACAACATAGTATGATGATGTCGACGTCCTTGGCCCTGACGCACTGTCGTGCATCCGTTAACATCGCTACCAGGACATTCATCGCACCCAGAAGCTGTTCCTTTGCAGCACGCTGTAGGTGATGTCTCTGTCGTCGCTGAGCCTCATCGAGCACTTCACCAGAAAGTGGAAGTTCCTGGCTCCGTCGGTGATGTTGCTGTGCACGCGAAACCGGAACCATCCCGGCTCGTACAGGTTAAGGATGAACGTGACGACTCGGACAAGGGCGTCAGATGGCTCGGTTGTGGAGACATGCAGTGGGTCCCAGCCCACTGCGACCTGGAGGGGAATAAGCGGGCCGACACCGTAGCGAAGGAGGTCACGGCTCTGCCACAGCAGGGGTCCCCATGGAGTCCGCACCGCGTACCGTGTGGCAGCCCGGGCGGCCAATGCCAGGTCCGCCGGGAGTGGCCCGATGGATGGTAGAAGACCCTGATGAAGGACCACCTATCCGATCCGCTCCCAAGGAGCACCCCCCGAGGGACAGCGGTGGATGTCCACCAACTTCACGCCGGCCACTGGTCCGGGTCAGCGCAGTACATGCACAGAATCGGACGGAATCCCAGCCAGGAGGGCCAACAGTGCAGTAGCAGGGCGTGCCGGGCGGGCTGGTGCGCCGTCTGCAGAGATGTGGCAGACACGCCGGAGCATGTCCTGCTCAACAGCCCGGCCCTCATGGGAGTCCGACTGCGACACCGGGGTCCATCTACCCGAAACCCGAAGAGATCCGGAGCAGCGGAGAGGTGGCGGCCCTGGGGATCGCCGCCAGGCACCTCCAGAGCCGCGAGGCTACACATGAGCAATCCTGCCGGAGGGAGACAACAGCTGCAGCATCGGCACTGGCTGCCATAGGAACTTCCTTGCCCAGGCGAAACACATGTCCGCAACATGTCAGGAGTCGTGCCGGCCGATCTGTCTGACAGCGGAAATCCCATTAAACGTGATATAAGGGACGCCTTTCGATCGGATACGCCCTTTTCCCGTACGGACTGTCTTTCGATCTCATGGGCAGCCGCTTCCTGGTGTTAGCTGCGGCGGCTAACGCCACGCGGCCAACGGAGACTGCAACGCCGGGTGCCGGTGTGTTTGCTTTCAGATCCCTTTTGATCCTTCCGACTGCCGGTCCTCCATCTTTAGTCACGCCCACGTTACCCCGGGTCTGGTGGTCGCTGGCCACCGGGCATGTGGTGGCCTCGAGCTGCCCCCCGGGAGTGGTGGCCGTCTGCATGGCGTGGGCTCTCCTCGCAGCTTCGCGCTGCGGGGAAGGGCCTGTCCATGGGCGGTTGCCCAGTCGGCGTCCATTTTGACCCACTTTACCCATTCTCCTTCATCCCATGGCTGCGCAATGGTCCAAGTAGACCGAAGCGGCCTTATCCTAACCAAACCAATGTTTGCTTTCAAACAATGCAAGCGCGCAAACTGAAAACATCCAAGAAAACAAATTTAGTTGTTATTTTGGTGATGCACAGACTACAGAGCAGGCGTCCATACCCGGTGCATATGCAAGTTTCATTTTCTTCCCACCCTACGTGATCATGTCAGCAGGGCGACAAAGCAGCCAGCGTAGTACCTTGCCAGGTCGGAAGGGCCCATTAGAAGCCTGGAGTGCCCCTGGACAGACCAGAGGGTCCCTGGGAAGTTCAAATGGCCCATGTGCAGGTCAGAGGGTAGGCTGGGCCCTTTTAACCCTCGCCCGGGTATGGCAAAATCACTACGTGTTCGGGTAGCGGTGGGGGGTGGTTACGACCCCCATAGCGTTTCGCCCCTAATTGAGCTAGAGCTTTGATTCGAAGACGAGCGTGTTGCCTGTGAAAAGAGAAAGCCGCTGATACCCGATTTTAAGTCCTTGGGTCATTAAGTAACCTCTGAGATCATGTCAATGACCCAAATGTCATCCAAATTGAAAATGCGTATAAATTGAATTGTATCGAGCTAGAATCGTGAATGAGCATATCATAATGCTTAAGGGTGCCAAATTCGTAATCAGCGTCACAAAATGTCATAAAAACTGCCAAATTCCAAAAAGGTCATTTCAGGTCATCTGAGGTCAGTGACCTCGGTTGACCTGTGGAAGCGCATGACCCCAGTAGAACATATAATTATGTAAAATGGATCCCAAATTTCAAATCATCGTCACAAAATGTCCTAGAAACCGACAGAAGCCCAAATAAGTCATCGGAGGTCATCGGAGATTAATGACCTCAGTTGACCTCTGAAAAGCTCAATCGAGGTCACAATCTCAGTGGAAACCACAACTGTCACCTGGAAACACCTGTGCATATGCTCCTGAACAACAAACACTCGCAAACTGCAGAAGTTACAAGCATCGATACTGCGGGACGCCAGTTGCGCCTGACATGACCTTGGGAAACAGATCATAGGTCAGGGTTCATGTGGGTTAGAAATTCAAAATTTTCCGAGTATGTGGGAATTTTTTATCAGAAGTAGGGTCCTGAAAGTTGCATCGAAATCGGTTGTAAACTACGCTAGTTAATCCAGAAAACCGAGAGAGGGGGTGGCATCCCCCCCCCCTACCCGGGCGAGGGTTAATGTTCGGGAATAGCGCCCATTCAACGTTCGGGAAGGGGCCCCTTTAACGCTCGGGAAGGGGGCATTTTCGAGGCGCCGCCTCCTCCCCCCCCTGGGTGAAATCCTGGCTACGTGCCTGGGCCCTACGTCGGTCTAAGAGTGTCCTTGTCTGATCTGAATATGCCCTCGTTGGGTCTGAGAGAGTCCTACGTCTGTCCGCGAGGGCATTTACCAGTACTGAGCGGGCCGTGGGGTGGTTTGCGAGGGTCCTGCCCGGGCCTGAGAGGGCTCTACGCCCGCTTAGGAGGGCCTGACCAAGCCTTAGAGGGACCATACGCTGATTTGAGAGGCCCAGTCCTAGTCCTGAGTGGGCCCTACATTAGTCAGAGATGGCCCTTGTCGGGCTTGAAATGGGCCTGTGTCTGTTTAAGAGGACTCTTTCCAGACCTCAGATGGCCCTAAGCCGGTCTGAGAGGGCCCTTACTAGGCGACAGAGGACCCTATACCGGACACCAGGCGAACCATTTGGGCCCGCCTGAGCCAGAGGCCTGGCCTGAGGCCTCTCAGGCCTGGCAATGGCTCTCTCAAATGGACGGAGAGCCATTCAAGTCTGGCAATGACCCTCTCAGGCTTAGAAAGGACCCTTTCAGGCCCACCGATAGTACTCTCAAAGAAACCGAGGGACCTCTCTTACCGACCTTAGGGCCCTCTCACACCGGCACAGGACCCCCTCAGAACGACCGAGGGCCCTTTCAGGCCTACTGGTGGTCCTCCAAACCAGCATAGGGCACTCTCAAGTCTTGAAAGGGCCCTACAAGACTGCCATAGGGCCAGGGGTGTCGCCGACGGGGTCGGGGGGGGGGGGTCCAGACCCCACTCTCAGAAGGCAGAGGTCGTCCCAACACACACACTTTTTGCGGGGAAAGTTAACAATTTACCGTACAAATTGCCTTTGCAACAGTCAAAATTCAGCTATCCACAGTTTAAAACTGGAAAATTTTGCGCCGTTTCGCGGCATGACACAAGTTTCGCAATTGCTTATACAAATTTGGAAAAGAGGAAAATTAATTCCTTTAAATGTCTGGCAGAGGCTCTCCTTGGCGGTAATTGCTGGCCCCAGGTCCCACTCGCTTCATAAAATATTAACTTTCAAGCAGGATACATGTTTAGCTAGTCTGCTGAGTTCCGAAAAAGGCGACGCGAACGCAAAGACGCGGACATCGGCACCCGCGGAAGCTGCTCCAGCGGTGCCCAACTTCCTCGACCCGGAAGAGGTAATAGTGGGGACTAGGCCAGGACCATCTCCCCAAGTCATCTCCTCTCAGGCTCCTCCAGATCCACAGGAACCATTTATGCGCGGAAAAGTCGTACTGCTTCTTGCTGCTTTCAAAACCATTTGCACTGTTCCAGTTGCACTGTTACCACAGTAAGACAACCGTTGGGTGCCGTCCGACCATTTGTAGTTTTTTTTTTGCAAAGTTGTGCATTGGGGGTTTCAAGGGCGGGGAATTCAATGGTGGTGACGAAGAAAAATCTAAAAAAATATTTTCCAAAATACGGCTTTCCGAATTTTCCCAAGTTCACTGTAAAGGCTAGTTTGACGATTAATAACTCCGAGACTAAAGAAGCGATTTCGATAACTTTTTGTTGTTGTTTGGATCAGGATTAGTCAAAGACCAATTGGGCAATCACGGATTTGTGATTTTTGTTTGTCACGTGACCTCGTGACCTACTTTTTTTGCCGTGACCTTGACCTGTTGGAAACTGAAATTAACATTTTGTCTGATGACGATTTGAGCTTCATTGATGTCCTTTCGTATACACGAAAAGTACAAAAGTGGGGTTCGATGTGTAAAAACTACTTTTGGGGACTTTCACAGTAAGACAGCCAAAATGTTAAAATTTGCCGTCCGACCATTTTTAATCTTCTTGAAAAGTTGTCCACTGGAAGTGTCAAGGGTGTGGAATTCATTGGTGGTGACCGAAAAATTGGAACCCCCCCCCAAAAAAAGCAAGATAAGGCCTTCCGAAAAGAAAAGAAAAACTACTTTAAAAAACTACTTTTGGGGTTTTCCACGACCGATCCTGACACAATACGCTGTTTGGGTACGTTACGTTGTATTGGCCTGGCAGGTCATATGGCGACCTGATGTCGGTGCAACAGGCACCAACCGAGAGGTTTCGTTGTCAGGAGTCACTCTGGACTTTGTTTCGAAAGCGTATGTCAAGTAAATGCGAAGTTATCGACGGACAGGTGCTCGAGCAGCGTATTATGTCAGCATTGCAAGGCTCAAAAATAGTTTGTACAGGTTGAACCCCACTTGTTTATTTTTTATACGAAAGGACATCAATGAAGCTCAAATATTCATCAGACGAAAATGTTAATTTCAGTTTCAAACAGGTTAAGTTTATTTTTATGTTAGTCTGTTTGTGTTTGTAGCAAAAAGTAGGTCACGAGGGTCACATGAAAAAAAAATGAAAATGTAAAATCCGTGATTGCCAAATTGTTCTTTGACTAATCCATATCCAAACAAAACAAATGTTTATCTAAATCGCTTCTTTAGTCTCGGAGTTATTAGTCGTCAAAATTAGGACTGCATAGTGAACTAGGGAAAATTCGGAAGGCCGTATCTTTGATTTGTGTTTTGGTCACCACCAATGACCTCCCCGCACCCAGTGAACAACTTTTCAAGAAAATCAAAATTGTCGGACGGCAAATTTGAAATTTTTGGTTGTCGAATACGAATATAAATATACACGAATACGAAAATACGGTTGTTTGCTACAGTTCGGTACATTAAACAAAAATTAGTCCGAATGCTTTTTGAATGGATGGATTTCCGAGGTCAGGCCCGCGCTAAGCATAGCTTGTCGAGCAGGCCCTGATCCCACCACCCGATCAAACAATTACCAGCGTCCGGCATAATTTAGAAGCGAGTGTTTTACGTGCCCGCCATACCTGGCCACGGTCCGCCCCGCCCTCTGACGTCACCTGACCTTGAGTGCGACCGCTGCCACCGGCCACAGGCCATCCCAGTCATGGGCAAATAGCGAGCGCCGAAGCGACTCGAACCCGGGCTGCCACTACCGGGTGAGGTCAGAAGCCCAGCAATCTCCCAACTGAGCTACAGGGGCGGACACATGCATACGCCATATACTTATTATTATCATATATACTATTGAACGCTGACTGCCACCGGTCATCGTGATTTACTATCCGAGGTCAGCTAATGTATATGAGAAATACCTTCATTTCAATATGTTTCATCATATCGCGATGTGCAACCAGGAAAAGGGTTACCTGAAGCTTGGCTCCACTCACGGTCTGGTTTCAATATTAAAATTTCGTTTTCCACGACAAAATTCAAATACATTTTCACTCCGCTTCGCGGCGTCAGTCGTCAAATCAGTGGCCATCATCATAACGAAGCCATCTTCATCGTCTTCGGTTCGTCGAAACGCTGAGTTGAATGAATAACATTTTTAGCTTCTTATCTCCTACAAGGCCCATCGCCTATATTTCTGGGTTTTATCAGGCAAACACGTAACAATTTATCGCCGCTTGGCGGCGCTAAATAATAAGTACCTACTGTAACATGAAAATCCCCATTACAAATGCTGCAAAGGCTTAAATACACGCAGACAAAAAATGTGGTTACATTTTTTTCTCATCTCAGCCGACTCCCCACTCAAAAAATATCGGCGACGCTCCTGCATATGGCCCTCTCATGCCTTCTCAGACCGGTATGGTACTCTTTCAGGCCTGACGAGGGCTCTCTTAGGCTTGTCAAGGGCTTTCTCATACCTGAAAATACACTCTCAGACCGACTGGATGCCCTTTCAGACCTGCAAAAACGCTCGGGGCCCTTTTCAGCTTGAGGGCTCCTTGACGTCTGATGAGCCCCCTCCCGAAATTTTGTCCTGGATCCGCCCCTGGTCAGCATAATAAGTTGTGCAAGTCATATAAGTCCCCTAAAATCAGGGCAGAACCCACAAGTGAAAACACTACCATATTTAGCTTTCTATTGTACAGTTCGCTACTTTTACACTTCAGAAGGCAAAGTATAGCATAACATCACGCTTTTCCCGAGAATCGGTTCCTTTCGAGTCTTCGTCACCTATCCTGCTTTCTCTTGCCCTTTCCTTACCCAGTTTCTCACACATCAACACCTCGTGAAATCAAGGCTGGACAAACTTCCTGTTGCATCACAGGCTGCACAGATGTGCTGCACAGATGTGCTGTGCAGAACTGTGACAAATGGCTGATCATCGATTGTTCACCGCTGCCGACACATTATCGGTGGAGATATGCGAAGGCCACTGACAAGCGATTGGCAGCTTACACCGCTTTCATCGTCCCATGCAGTCGCGTTGCCTTAGCGCCTATCGCCCACCCGCACTAACCAGCTATCGCAGCTCAGCCGCGATCGATTGCCATGACAACCCGTCAAGGCTGAACCTGCACGTGTCATGCACGGCTGGCCACCACTACACCGCGATCAGGGCTGAACCGTGTGGCGTTACTCGGCTGTTTTTACTCAGCAGTACTGCCGGGTTCCATGGCAGAACTGAGAAATCCTCACTCCAGCCTCCTGGAGGATCCAGAGGAAGCAAACAACTTGACTTAGGGGACAAGGTCCAAAAGTTTAAAATCACAAAAACTCAAAGTTCGCTTCCTTGTGCGTTAAGAACTTATTTGAAACAAACTTCGTTGAGATAAAATTGTCAAGTTTTTGTCTTAAGTATCAGGAAATATGTCATGTTCGGCCACTGTTAGTCGTCCCGGAGGATGCAATGGCTATGCCCCTCTGGATCCGCCCCTGCTACTACACGGTTCGGCTGCATGCACGACCAGCCTCGCACCTTTTCAGCACCTTTTTATCCTCGCTCCACGTGCCGGCAAAACCACTCTCACTGATTCGTTCCGGTGTGACTAAAAACCAGCCGCCGACCCTTTCCTGGCGTCAGGCGATACTATATCGCTGATAATCTGTTGACTGATTTCCTGCCACACAGTCGCACTACTTTCCGCGCCTGCTATTGTCGGCGTAACTGCTCGGGTCACGCTCTCCACTCGCGGACGCGCTGGACAGTTCCGACACGTGTCTTTAGATCGGTAGCTGCAGCGGTACTGCATCGCCGCATTGTCTCGGCCGTCCCTCCAGTACCGTGAAGGTCGCAGCTTTGTCGTGCTGCACCCCGGGGGTCGGCGGAGGCCGGCTGCGCTCCCGGTCCGCTGGGGGCGGTCCGGGCGGTCACCGCCGCCGCCGCCGCCACCGCCGCCGCCGCCACCGCCGCCGCCGTCGGCCAGTCGCGCCCGACACTCCGTCCAGTCGGTCGAGTCAGCTGCAGTCCGCCGGCCGGCCGAGGCAGCTCGCAGCTCGCAGCTCGCAGCTCGCAGTCGCGCCACGTACCACGCGACACGTGCCCGCGCGCTATGAGTGCACGTGCCGGTGGTGTGCGGACGACAACAGCAGCGGCCGCCGCGCGTGTCTCGCAGACGGCACCGTGAGGCTTGATCCGTGATCCGTGATTCGTGAGCCGTGATCTGTGTAGTGATTCGCGACCTCTGGTAGTGTCGTGGGCGTGTAGTCTCTGCCCGTGGCCGTGGTTGTGACCGGTGACCGTTGACCGTGGCCTTCTGGGGACGCCTCTGCGACAGAGGAAGTCACGAACAGGATGGCAGCCCGGCTGGTCAGCGTTGTCGCCGTCTTTGTCACGCTGGTGACACTGACTGCGGCGGGAGAGGTCAGTTCGTACTAAGCTATGCAATGACAAGCAACTGTTGCCATACGGGCATTATTAGAAGAAACCGATGGTAACTGTTTATCACGATTAATTCGCTACTGCTAGAGCTATAATGATACTATAATAATAGCTATAATATAGTACTGCTGCTATAACATTATGGGAGAGAGTTATACGGCATGTACGCTTCAGTAGCATGTAAAATGTATTGTTCTCAAAACATGTTTAATATTAGAAGCGTGTGTTGCTTTAGTTGTATCGAGTTGTGATGGATCAAAATATTTGTATCTGATGTTCCACTGATGTTTTACTGCAGTTCAACACGTTGCCATATGTGGATTAGAGTATAGACGCATAGGTATTTAGGTTCTGTTCCAGGCAACACGTTATGTTAATTATGTTGTGAAATTATTTCCGATCAAATTATTCATTCATCTATCATATCGTGCCATTTGAGAATGAATTTATATGCATATCATTCATGGAATAGATACAATCCCATATCATCTTTTTCAAACCAGGGCAGTCTCAAGGCTCGTATGTTCGAGGAATTTGAACGTAAGTGACATATTAGGCCTTTGATCACCAATTTTGGAGCATGTTATGCCAGTGTTATAATCAATGATTTCTGCTATAGCAGCTGATATACCAGTGCATTTCCCCCGAAATTAAATGCGTATTTAAACATAAGTGTACCTGTGCCGAAAAAGCTAATTCAAAATAAATATAGATTTCGGCAATGTATTACAATTGCTCAGCAAATTGATAAATTTGCATTTTCATCCTAAACTGAGCATGGCAATCATATTACTCTCGTGATTAAACTGTATCAGAGCTTTGCTGCAAGTAATAGTGTTACACACCGCCTGATGGGCGATACAGCCGAGCCTCGTGACAATCGTACTACTCAGAATGGAAAGTTGCTTTCAAGGCTGCGGCGACTATTTCTGTAAATTATGTAACTTTAAGTAAATGTCTCTGAATTTCTGCGAATTTCTGTAAATTAATAGGCTATAATTTGGCATGCCAATAACAAATGTTGTGTGCAAGTATTGAAGGGACAAAAAAACTGACTTTAAGATGCAATAACCGCAACATACATGCCATAGCCATAACATCAACCAATCTTTGAAATACGTGTTAGTGTTGAGTGTCCCATTGTCAAAAGCACATCCAGTTTCATTGTTTTTGATGGACATGGGTTGAAGTAGGGACCAAAATTAGATATACTAAAAGGGAGCAAACATCGTTAGTGGTCAGCGAAGAAATCGTATTATAGATCGCGCTCTTGGTGATGACTTAACCGTGGTTTCGCTTATCAACAAATAATCGATACGATTAGATAAATCTGGAAAACTGCAAGCTAGTTGTCGTGAGCGCATCACCTCTGGAGATTATTAAATTCGACCTTGTAAACAATTGCATGATAATCAAGCAAGGCTAATGCACATTCTATCGGGTTACTTTATGCAGCAATTTTCTGTGCATGAAGATCACGAAATCTCCTGTTGACCTTTACTGTACAAGGAAGACATTTCACCTCAGTCAACCCGGACAAGCGCGTAATAGCCCACCAATCAATATATATCTTACAGCATTGGCCTTCGCCACCAAAATAGACTCTAATAGACTTCAATGGGTTTGCAATAACCTAATATGCTGACTATATTATGCTGACCTAATATGCTGACTGATTATGTGATCCGTTAACACTATTTAACGGCCTTATGCCTGATGTTAACATCCGGTGCACAAATATCCGACACATTTATCTTACTAGTATTCAAATTATGTCGTGGATAATGTCATGAGTGCTCCATGGTTTATATACTCACCGACAGTGATACCGAGATAAAACTACTTGTTTGATGACACTTTTGAGTGAAGCTCGTCCAACCTGTCGCGTCCTGTCCCGTCCCGTCCCGTTCCGTCCCTTCCCTTCCCTTCCCGTCTCGTCCCGTCCCGTCCCGTCCCGTCCCGTCCCGTCCCGTCCCGTCCCGTCCCGTCCCGTCCCGTCTCGTCTCGTCTCGTCCCGTCCCGTCCCGTCCCGTCCCGTCCCGTCCCGTCTCGTCTCGTCCCGTCCCGTTCCGTCCCGTCCCGTCCCGTTCCGTTCCGTTCCGTTCCGTCCCGTCCCTTCCCTTCCCTTCCCTTCCCTTCCCTTCCCTTCCCTTCCCTTCCCTTCCCTTCCCTTCCCTTCCCGTCTCGTCCCGTCCCGTCCCGTCCCGTCCCGTCCCGTCCCGTCCCGTTCCGTCCCGTCCCGTCCCGTCCCGTCCCGTCCCGTCCCGTCCCGTCCCGTCCCGTTCCGTCCCGTCCCGTTCCGTCCCTTCCCTTCCCTTCCCGTCTCGTCCCGTCCCGTCCCGTCCCGTCCCGTCCCGTCCCGTCCCGTCCCGTCCCGTCCCGTCCCGTCCCGTCCCGTCCCGTCCCGTCCCGTCCCGTCCCGTCCCGTCCCTTCCCGTCCCGTCCCGTCCCGTCCCGTCCCGTCCCGTCCCGTCCCGTCCCGTCCCGTCCCGTCCCGTCTCGTCCCGTCTCGTCCCGTCTCATCCCGTCCCGCCATCCCATCCCATCCCATCCCATCCCATCCCATCCCATCCCATCCCATCCCATCCCATCCCATCCCATCCCATCCCATCTCATCTCATCTCATCCCATCCCATCCCATCCCATCCCATCCCATCCCATCCCATCCCATCCCATCCCATCCCATCCCATCCCATCCCCCTCCTACAGGGTGCGTAGTAAGTCGGTTCGTTACGCTACCAGCTCGCGTGACGCCGGGCGCACGCCGCACCGGGTCAGTGTGACGAGCATTTCCGAGCAGCCCGCCACGAGTGTTCAGTCAACAGTGAGTCGTGTCGCCGCAGGTCACGGCCGCGATCTCACTTCCCGACCGGCCGACCGGGGGCCGCGCGGCCCCGGTGTCCACCAGTCCGCCCCACCGACGGGCATTGTTGCAACACTCCCGCCGGCATACCGGCCGCTCTGTGCGGGTCCTGTTCTGATCGGCCGGGGGTTGGGTAAACTGGGCCATCCTGCCGGCCGGCCGGACGGTGGTGCAGGGGATCGGGGATCAGGGGTCCGGAGATTCGGGGACGAGGACGCCCGAGGGTGCGGGGTGCAGAAGTATGGGGGGGGGAGTCCGAGGGCTCAGGATACCGGGGGCACAGGGTGCGGGAATATACGAGTGTGGAAGGGGGGGGGGTCTTGAGGTCTGAGGGTGCAGGTGTCTGGGAATTCGGGGTCCGATAGCCCGAGGGTCCGGGGAGTGATGCGAGGGCTGGACAGGGAAGGACACGGCGCAGAAGAGGCGCGGTGGAAGGCTCTTGATGGATGACTTGCGGACAGGGCGCGCTCGGCACGTCAGCTGTGTGACTACTGACCTTGCGTCGCCGGTGTCTGGAGGATTTACGGCACACATAGAAAGTCGCCAGATCCGGTAGGGCCTCTTTGAAAATTTCGCTGGCTCTACACCGCAACATTCAGCAATGCCAACGACGAGAAAGGAGTGGGCCACTATACGTCCGTCTGTATAAGGCAATACGTTTCCGGTGGTTTCGAAATGTCAGTACACTTTATGTATGTGTTTACCAAGAGCCGTAAGCGATTAACAAAAGTCTGACGACCGTCCTTCTTGGTCAAGCCATGTCCGCGTTATTGAGGGCTAGACCATGAGGGTAGTAATGTCCACACAATCGGTGGAAGATTGTGTTGCGATGGGTTTTTTCGATCAGAGCCCTTCGTTGAGCAGAACTTGCTGCTTGGGCCCTGACCCTTGCCATCCGATCGCACTATTGTTGTCCACTGACCAAGTTAATCGCAAGATGTACGTGCAATAGAGCATCGGCACCGCCCCTGCCGCTCAAAACTTTATCTGACCGCGGCCGTTGCCACCGACTGCAGGTCATTCCAGTCAAGGGCAAATAGGAAGCACCAGTCCAACAATCACTCATCGAATCGAGCATCCCTCCTTGCCAGGGAGGGAAAAATATGGGTAGCGCGCTTACCAAATGAGCCACGGGGTGAGACCAATATCAGACCAGTTAGG
Organism: Chirona hameri; assembly: GCA_036785665.1. NCBI lineage: Eukaryota > Metazoa > Arthropoda > Thecostraca > Balanomorpha > Balanidae > Chirona > Chirona hameri. The sequence continues at coordinate 134,823 of JAXIVJ010001525.1, forward strand.
TACCTACCCCCCCCCCCCCCCCACACACACACACAGACACATTCTCTAGTGAGAGCAGTCAGACGAGATCAACCGCACCGAACTGACGATAAAGCCATTAATTCGAGAATCATGTGCTGATGATGATTGGAAACCTGATTGGCTTTAATGCCACAATCATCGTGCAATGATACAATTTCAAAAAGCTGTTAAGCTGCCTTAATTCTGATTGCCCAATCAGTCCTGACAACAATATGAGTTAGGAGTGGATTTATTCATGTGCAAATTATGATTGAATTGCAATTTTCGCTCCAAGTCCTGCTGCAATCGGCGTTGACGTAC
>JAXIVJ010001526.1:0-42500 GCA_036785665.1 Chirona hameri
GGCGACTGCTGTATGTCGACACGGTGAGACTGGCTCTCCGAGCGAGGGTTGTGTGTATGGTGGCGACTGCTGTATGTCGAAACGGTGAGACTGGCTCTCCGAGGCGAGGCTGTGTGTGTGGTGTCGACTGCTGTATGTCGACACGGTGAGACTGGCTCTCCGAGGCGAGGGTGTGTGTGTGGTGTCGACTGCTGTATGTCGACACGGTGAGACTGGCTCTCCGAGGCGAGGGTGTGTGTGTGGTGTCGACTGCTGTATGTCGACACGGTGAGACTGGCTCTCCGAGGCGAGGGTGTGTGTGGTGGCGACTGCTGTATGTCGACACGGTGAGACTGGCTCTCCGAGGCGAGGGTGTGTGTGGTGTCGACTGCTGTATGTCGACACGGTGAGACTGGCTCTCCGAGGCGAGGGTGTGTGTGGTGGCGACTGCTGTATGTCGACACGGTGAGACTGGCTCTCCGAGGCGAGGGTGTGTGTGTGTGGCGACTGCTGTATGTCGACACGGTGAGACTGGCTCTCCGAGGCGAGGGTGTGTGTGTGTGTGTGGTGGCGACTGCTGTATGTCGACACGGTGAGACTGGCTCTCCGAGGCGAGGGTGTGTGTGGTGGCGACTGGTGTATGTCGACACGGTGAGACTGGCTCTCCGAGGCGAGGGTGTATGTGTGTGTCGACTGCTGTATGTCGACACGGTGAGACTGGCTCTCCGAGGCGAGGGTGTGTGTGGTGGCGACTGCTGTATGTCGACACGATGAGACTGGCTCTCCGAGGCGAGGGTGTGTGTGTGTGTGTGGTGGCGACTGGTGTATGTCGACATGGTGAGACTGGCTCTCCGAGGCGAGGGTGTGTGTGGTGGCGACTGCTGTATGTCGACACGGTGAGACTGGCTCTCCGAGGCGAGGGTGTGTGTGTGTGGCGACTGCTGTATGTCGACACGCTGAGACTGGCTCTCCGAGGCGAGGGTGTGTGTGTGTGGTGGCGAATGGTGTATGTCGACACGGTGAGACTGGCTCTCCGAGGCGAGGGTGTGTGTGGTGGTGACTGCTGTATGTCGACACGGTGAGACTGGCTCTCCGAGGCGAGGGTGTGTATGGTGGCGACTGCTGTATGTCGACACGGTGAGACTGGCTCTCCGAGGCGAGGGTGTGTGTGGTAGTGACTGCTGTATGTCGACACGCTGAGACTGGCTCTCCGAGGCGAGGGTGTGTGTGGTGGTGACTGCTGTATGTCGACACGCTGAGACTGGCTCTCCGAGGCGAGGGTGTGTGTGTAGTGGCGACTGCTGTATGTCGACACGGTGAGACTGGCTCTCCGAGGCGAGGGTGTGTGTGTGTGTGTGGTGGCGACTGGTGTATGTCGACATGGTGAGGACTGGCTCTCCGAGGCGAGGGTGTGTGTGGTGGCGACTGCTGTATGTCGACACGGTGAGACTGGCTCTCCGAGGCGAGGGTGTGTGTGTGTATGGTGGCGACTGGTGTATGTCGACACGGTGAGACTGGCTCTCCGAGGCGAGGGTGTGTGTGTGGCGACTGCTGTATGTCGACACGGTGAGACTGGCTCTCCGAGGCGAGGGTGTGTGTGGTGGCGACTGCTGTATGTTGACACGGTGAGACTGGCTCTCCGAGGCGAGGGTGTGTGTGGTGGCGACTGCTGTATGTCGACACGGTGAGACTGGCTCTCCAAGGCGAGGGTGTGTGTGGTGGCGACTGCTGTATGTCGACACGGTGAGACTGGCTCTCCGATGCGAGGGTGTGTGTGGTGGTGACTGCTGTATGTCGACACGGTGAGACTGGCTCTCCGAGGCGAGGGTGTGTGTGTGTGTGTGTGGCGACTGCTGTATGTCGACACGGTGAGACTGGCTCTCCGAGGCGAGGGTGTGTGTGTGTGTGTGGGTGGCGACTGCTGTATGTCGACACGGTGAGACTGGCTCTCCGAGGCGAGGGTGTGTGTGGTGGCGACTGTTGTATGTCGACACGGTGAGACTGGCTCTCCGATGCGAGGGTGTGTGTGGTGGTGGTGACTGCTGTATGTCGACACGGTGAGACTGGCTCTCCGAGGCGAGGGTGTGTGTGTGTGTGTGTGGCGACTGCTGTATGTCGACACGGTGAGACTGGCTCTCCGAGGCGAGGGTGTGTGTGTATGGTGGCGACTGCTGTATGTTGACACGGTGAGACTGGCTCTCCGAGGCGAGGGTGTGTGTGTGTGTGGTGGCGACTGCTGTATGTCGACACGGTGAGACTGGCTCTCCGAGGCGAGGGTGTGTGGTGGCAACTGCTGTATGTCGACACGGTGAGACTGGCTCTCCGAGGCGAGGGTGTGTGTGTGGCGACTGCTGTATGTCGACACGGTGAGACTGGCTCTCCGAGGCGAGGGTGTGTGTGGTGGCGACTGCTGTATGTCGACACGGTGAGACTGGCTCTCCGAGGCGAGGGGTGTGTGTGGTGGCGACTGCTGTATGTCGACACGGTGAGACTGGCTCTCCGAGGCGAGGGTGTGTGTGGTGGCGACTGCTGTATGTCGACACGGTGAGACTGGCTCTCCGAGGCGAGGGTGTGTGTGTGGTGGCGACTGCTGTATGTCGACACGGTGAGACTGGCTCTCCGAGGCGAGGGTGTGTGTGTGTGGTGGCGACTGCTGTATGTCGACACGGTGAGACTGGCTCTCCGAGGCGAGGGTGTGTGTGTGTGTGGTGGCGACTGGTGTATGTCGACACGGTGAGACTGGCTCCTCGAGGCGAGGGTGTGTGTGTGTGTGTGGTGGCGACTGGTGTATGTCGACACGGTGAGACTGGCTTTCCGAGGCGAGGGTGTGTGTGGTGGCGACTGCTGTATGTCGACACGGTGAGACTGGCTCTCCGAGGCGAGGGTGTGTTGTGTGTGTGTGTGGTGGCGACTGGTGTATGTCGACACGGTGAGACTGGTTCTCTGAGGCGAGGGTGTGTGTGGTGGCGACTGCTGTATGTCGACACGGTGAGACTGGCTCTCCGAGGCGAGGGTGTGTGTGTGGTGGCGACTGCTGTATGTCGACACGGTGAGACTGGCTCTCCGAGGCGAGGGTGAGTGTGTGTGTGGTGTCGACTGCTGTATGTCGACACGGTGAGACTGGCTCTCCGAGGCGAGGGTGTGTGTGTGGTGGCGACTGCTGTATGTCGACACGGTGAGACTGGCTCTCCGAGGCAAGGGTGAGTGTGTGTGTGGTGTCGACTGCTGTATGTCGACACGGTGAGACTGGCTCTCCGAGGCGAGGGGTGTGTGTGTGGTGGCGACTGCTGTATGTCGACACGGCGATACTGGCTCTCCGAGGCGAGGGTGTGTGTGTGTGTGTGGTGGCGACTGCTGTATGTGGACACGGTGAGACTGGCTCTCCGAGGCGAGGGTGTGTGTATGGTGGCGACTGCTGTATGTCGACACGGTGAGACTGGCTCTCCGAGGCGAGGGTTGTGTGTGTGGTGTCGACTGATGTATGTCGACACGGTGAGACTGGCTCTCCGAGGCGAGGGTGTGTGTATGGTGGCGACTGCTGTATGTCGACACGGTGAGACTGGCTCTCCGAGGCGAGGGTGTGTGTATGGTGGCGACTGCTGTATGTCGACACGGTGAGACTGGCTCTCCGAGGCGAGGCTGTGTGTGTGGTGTCGACTGCTGTATGTCGACACGGTGAGACTGGCTCTCCGAGGCGAGGGTGTGTGTGTGGTGTCGACTGCTGTATGTCGACACGGTGAGACTGGCTCTCCGAGGCGAGGGTGTGTGTGTGGTGTCGACTGCTGTATGTCGACACGGTGAGACTGGCTCTCCGAGGCGAGGGTGTGTGTGGTGGCGACTGCTGTATGTCGACACGGTGAGACTGCTCTCGAGGCGAGGGTGTGTGTGGTGTCGACTGCTGTATGTCGACACGGTGAGACTGGCTCTCCGAGGCGAGGGTGTGTGTGTGGTGGCGACTGCTGTATGTCGACACGGTGAGACTGGCTCTCCGAGGCGAGGGTGTGTGTGTGGTGGCGACTGCTGTATGTCGACACGGTGAGACTGGCTCTCCGAGGCGAGGGTGTGTGTGTGTGTGTTGGTGGCGACTGCTGTATGTCGACACGGTGAGACTGGCTCTCCGAGGCGAGGGTGTGTGTGGTGGCGACTGGTGTATGTCGACACGGTGAGACTGGCTCTCCGAGGCGAGGGTGTATGTGTGTGTCGACTGCTGTATGTCGACACGGTGAGACTGGCTCTCCGAGGCGAGGGTGTGTGTGGTGGCGACTGCTGTATGTCGACACGATGAGGACTGGCTCTCCGAGGCGAGGGTGTGTGTGTGTGTGTGTGGTGGCGACTGGTTGTATGTCGACATGGTGAGACTGGCTCTCCGAGGCGAGGGTGTGTGTGGTGGCGACTGCTGTATGTCGACACGGTGAGACTGGCTCTCCGAGGCGAGGGTGTGTGTGGTGGCGACTGCTGTATGTCGACACGGTGAGACTGGCTCTCCGAGGCGAGGGTGTGTGTGGTGGCGACTGCTGTATGTCGACACGGTGAGACTGGCTCTCCGAGGCGAGGGTGTGTGTGTGTCGACTGCTGTATGTCGACACGGTGAGACTGGCTCTCTGAGGCGAGGGTGTGTGTGTGGTGGTGACTGCTGTATGTCGACACGGTGAGACTGGCTCTCCCGAGGCGAGGGTGTGTGGGTGTGTGGCGACTGCTGTATGTCGACACGGTGAGACTGGCTCTTCCGAGGCGAGGGTTTGTGTGTGGCGACTGCTGTATGTCGACACTGTGAGACTGGCTCTCCGAGGCGCGGGTGTGTGTGTGTGTGGTGTCGACTGTTGTATGTCGACACGCTGAGGACTGGCTCTCCGAGGCGAGGGGTGTGTGTGGGTGGCGACTGCTGTATGTCGACACGGTGAGACTGGCTCTCCGAGGCGAGGGTGTGTGTGTGGCGACTGCTGTATGTCGACACGGTGAGACTGGCTCTCCGAGGCAAGGGTGTGTGTGTGTCGACTGCTGTATGTCGACACGGTGAGACAGGCTCTCCGAGGCGAGGGTGTGTGTGTGGTGTCGACTGCTGTATATCGACACGGTGAGACTGGCTCTCCGAGGCGAGGGTGTGTGTGTGTGGTGTCGACTGCTGTATATCGACACGGTGAGACTGGCTCTCCGAGGCGAGGATGTGTGTGTGTGTGTGTGGTGGCGACTGGTGTATGTCGACACGGTGAGACTGGCTCTTCGAGGCGAGGGTGTGTGTGTGTGTGTGGTGGCGACTGGTGTATGTCGACACGGTGAGACTGGCTTTCCGAGGCGAGGGTGTGTGTGGTGGCGACTGCTGTATGTCGACACGGTGAGACTGGCTCTCCGAGGCGAGGGTGTGTGTGTGTGTGTGTGTGGTGGCGACTGGTGTATGTCGACACGGTGAGACTGGTTCTCTGAGGCGAGGGTGTGTGTGGTGGCGACTGCTGTATGTCGACACGGTGAGACTGGCTCTCCGAGGCGAGGGGTGTGTGTGTGGTGGCGACTGCTGTATGTCGACACGGTGAGACTGGCTCTCCGAGGCGAGGGTGAGTGTGTGTGTGGTGTCGACTGCTGTATGTCGACACGGTGAGACTGGCTCTCCGAGGCGAGGGGTGTGTGTGTGTGGTGGCGACTGCTGTATGTCGACACGGTGAGACTGGCTCTCCGAGGCAAGGGTGAGTGTGTGTGTGGTGTCGACTGCTGTATGTCGACACGGTGAGACTGGCTCTCCGAGGCGAGTGGTGTGTGTGTGGTGGCGACTGCTGTATGTCGACACGGCGATACTGGCTCTCCGAGGCGAGGGTGTGTGTGTGTGTGTGGTGGCGACTGCTGTATGTGGACACGGTGAGACTGCTCTCCGAGGCGAGGGTGTGTGTATGGTGGCGACTGCTGTATGTCGACACGGTGAGACTGGCTCTCCGAGGCGAGGGTGTGTGTGTGGTGTCGACTGATGTATGTCGACACGGTGAGACTGGCTCTCCGAGGCGAGGGTGTGTGTGTATGGTGGCGACTGCTGTATGTCGCACGGTGAGACTGGCTCTCCGAGGCGAGGGGTGTGTGTATGGTGGCGACTGCTGTATGTCGACACGGTGAGACTGAGCTCTCCGAGGCGAGGCTGTGTGTGTGGTGTCGACTGCTGTATGTCGACACGGTGAGACTGGCTCTCCGAGGCGATGGGTGTGTGTGTGGTGTCGACTGCTGTATGTCGACACGGTGAGACTGGCTCTCCGAGGCGAGGGTGTGTGTGTGGTGTCGACTGCTGTATGTCGACACGGTGAGACTGGCTCTCCGAGGCGAGGGTGTGTGTGGTGGCGACTGCTGTATGTCGACACGGTGAGACTGGCTCTCCGAGGCGAGGGTGTGTGTGGTGTCGACTGCTGTATGTCGACACGGTGAGACTGGCTCTCCGAGGCGAGGGTGTGTGTGGTGGCGACTGCTGTATGTCGACACGGTGAACTGGCTCTCCGAGGCGAGGGTGTGTGTGGTGGCGACTGCTGTATGTCGACACGGTGAGACTGGCTCTCCGAGGCGAGGGTGTGTGTGTGTGTGTGTGGTGGCGACTGCTGTATGTCGACACGGTGAGACTGGCTCTCCGAGGCGAGGGTGTGTGTGTGGTGGCGACTGGTGTATGTCGACACGGTGAGACTGGCTCTCCGAGGCGAGGGTGTATGTGTGTGTCGACTGCTGTATGTCGACACGGTGAGACTGGCTCTCCGAGGCGAGGGTGTGTTTGGTGGCGACTGCTGTATGTCGACACGATGAGACTGGCTCTCCGAGGCGAGGGTGTGTGTGTGTGTGTGGGTGGCGGACTGGTGTATGTCGACATGGTGAGACTGGCTCTCCGAGGCGAGGAGTGTGTGTGGTGGCGACTGCTGTATGTCGACACGGTGAGACTGGCTCTCCGAGGCGAGGGTGTGTGTGTGGCGACTGCTGTATGTCGACACGCTGAGACTGGCTCTCCGAGGCGAGGGGTGTGTGTGTGTGGTGGCGAATGGTGTATGTCGACACGGTGAGACTGGCTCTCCGAGGCGAGGGTGTGTGTGGTGGTGACTGCTGTATGTCGACACGGTGAGACTGGCTCTCCGAGGCGAGGGTGTGTATGGTGGCGACTGCTGTATGTCGACACGGTGAGACTGGCTCTCCGAGGCGAGGGTGTGTGTGGTAGTGACTGCTGTATGTCGACACGCTGAGACTGGCTCTCCGAGGCGAGGGTGTGTGTGGTGGTGACTGCTGTATGTCGACACGCTGAGACTGGCTCTCCGAGGCAGAGGGGTGTGTGTGTAGTGGCGACTGCTGTAATGTCGACACGGTGAGACTGGCTCTCCGAGGCGAGGGTGTGTGTGTGTGTGTGGTGGCGACTGGTGTATGTCGACATGGTGAGACTGGCTCTCCGAGGCGAGGGTGTGTGTGGTGGCGACTGCTGTATGTCGACACGGTGAGACTGGCTCTCCGAGGCGAGGGTGTGTGTGTGTGTATGGTGGCGACTGGTGTATGTCGACACGGTGAGACTGGCTCTCCGAGGCGAGGGTGTGTGTGTGGCGACTGCTGTATGTCGACACGGTGAGACTGGCTCTCCGAGGCGAGGGTGTGTGTGGTGGCGACTGCTGTATGTTGACACGGTGAGACTGGCTCTCCGAGGCGAGGTGTGTGTGTGTGGCGACTGCTGTATGTCGACACGGTGAGACTGGCTCTCCAAGGCGAGGGTGTGTGTGGTGGCGACTGCTGTATGTCGACACGGTGAGACTGGCTCTCCGGATGCGAGGGTGTGTGTGGTGGTGACTGCTGTATGTCGACACGGTGAGACTGGCTCTCCGAGGCGAGGGTGTGTGTGTGTGTGTGTGGCGACTGCTGTATGTCGACACGGTGAGACTGGCTCTCCGAGGCGAGGGTGTGTGTGTGTGTGTGGTGGCGACTGCTGTATGTCGACACGGTGAGACTGGCTCTCCGAGGCGAGGGTGTGTGTGGTGGCGACTGTTGTATGTCGACACAGGTGAGACTGGCTCTCCGATGCGAGGGTGTGTGTGGTGGTGACTGCTGTATGTCGACACGGTGAGACTGGCTCTCCGAGGCGAGGGTGTGTGTGTGTGTGTGTGGCGACTGCTGTATGTCGACACGGTGAGACTGGCTCTCCGAGGCGAGGGTGTGTGTATGGTGGCGACTGCTGTATGTTGACACGGTGAGACTGGCTCTCCGAGGCGAGGGTGTGTGTGTGTGTGTGGTGGCGACTGCTGTATGTCGACACGGTGAGACTGGCTCTCCGAGGCGAGGGTGTGTGTGTGGCGACTGCTGTATGTCGACACGGTGAGACTGGCTCTCCGAGGCAAGGGTGTGTGTGTGTCGACTGCTGTATGTCGACACGGTGAGACAGGCTCTCCGAGGCGAGGGTGTGTGTGTGGTGTCGACTGCTGTATATCGACACGGTGAGACTGGCTCTCCGAGGCGAGGGTGTGTGTGTGGTGTCGACTGCTGTATATCGACACCGGTGAGACTGGGCTCTCCGAGGCGAGGATGTGGTGTGTGTGTGTGGTGGCGACTGGTGTATGTCGACACGGTGAGACTGCTCTTCGAGGCGAGGGTGTGTGTGTGTGTGTGGTGGCGACTGGTGTATGTCGACACGGTGAGACTGGGCTTTCCGAGGCGAGGGTGTGTGTGGTGGCGACTGCTGTATGTCGACACGGTGAGACTGGCTCTCCGAGGCGAGGGTGTGTGTGTGTGTGTGTGTGGTGCGACTGGTGTATGTCGACACGGTGAGACTGGTTCTCTGAGGCGAGGGTGTGTGTGGTGGCGACTGCTGTATGTCGACAACGGTGAGACTGGCTCTCCGAGGCGAGGGTGTGTGTGTGTGGTGGCGACTGCTGTATGTCGACACGGTGAGACTGGCTCTCCGAGGCGAGGGTGAGTGTGTGTGTGGTGTCGACTGCTGTATGTCGACACGGTGAGACTGGCTCTCCGAGGCGAGGGTGTGTGTGTGTGGTGGCGACTGCTGTATGTCGACACGGTGAGACTGGCTCTCCGAGGCAAGGGTGAGTGTGTGTGTGGTGTCGACTGCTGTATGTCGACACGGTGAGGACTGGCTCTCCGAGGCGAGGGTGTGTGTGTGTGGCGACTGCTGTATGTCGACACGGCGATACTGGCTCTCCGAGGCGAGGGTGTGTGTGTGTGTGTGGTGGCGACTGCTGTATGTGGACACGGTGAGACTGGCTCTCCGAGGCGAGGGTGTGTGTATGGTGGCGACTGCTGTATGTCGACACGGTGAGACTGGCTCTCCGAGGCGAGGGTGTGTGTGTGGTGTCGACTGATGTATGTCGAACACGGTGAGACTGGCTCTCCGAGGCGAGGGTGTGTGTATGGTGGCGACTGCTGTATGTCGACACGGTGAGACTGGCTCTCCGAGGCGAGGGTGTGTGTATGGTGGCGACTGCTGTATGTCGACACGGTGAGACTGGCTCTCCGAGGCGAGGCTGTGTGTGTGGTGTCGACTGCTGTATGTCGACACGGTGAGACTGGCTCTCCGAGGCGAGGGTGTGTGTGTGGTGTCGACTGCTGTATGTCGACACGGTGAGACTGGCTCTCCGAGGCGAGGGTGTGTGTGTGGTGTCGACTGCTGTATGTCGACACGGTGAGACTGGCTCTCCGAGGCGAGGGTGTGTGTGGTGGCGACTGCTGTATGTCGACACGGTGAGACTGGCTCTCCGAGGCGAGGGTGTGTGTGGTGTCGACTGCTGTATGTCGACACGGGTGAGACTGGCTCTCCGAGGCGAGGGTGTGTGTGGTGGCGACTGCTGTATGTCGACACGGTGAGACTGGCTCTCCGAGGCGAGGGTGTGTGTGGTGGCGACTGCTGTATGTCGACACGGTGAGACTGGCTCTTCCGAGGCGAGGGTGTGTGTGTGTGTGTGGTGGCGACTGCTGTATGTCGACACGGTGAGACTGGCTCTCCGAGGCGAGGGTGTGTGTGGTGGCGACTGGTGTATGTCGACACGGTGAGACTGGCTCTCCGAGGCGAGGGTGTATGTGTGTGTCGACTGCTGTATGTCGACACGGTGAGACTGGCTCTCCGAGGCGAGGGTGTGTGTGGTGGCGACTGCTGTATGTCGACACGATGAGACTGGCTCTCCGAGGCGAGGGTGTGTGTGTGTGTGTGGTGGCGACTGGTGTATGTCGACATGGTGAGACTGGCTCTCCGAGGCGAGGGTGTGTGTGGTGGCGACTGCTGTATGTCGACACGGTGAGACTGGCTCTCCGAGGCGAGGGTGTGTGTGTGGCGACTGCTGTATGTCGACACGCTGAGACTGGCTCTCCGAGGCTAGCCTCGGAGAGCCAGTCTCAGCGTGTCGACATACAGCAGTCGCCACACACACACCCCTCGCCTCGGAGAGCCAGTCTCACCGTGTCGACATACAGCAGTCGCCACCACACACACCCTCGCCTCGGAGAGCCAGTCTCACCATGTCGACATACACCAGTCGCCACCACACACACACACACACCCTCGCCTCGGAGAGCCAGTCTCATCGTGTCGACATACAGCAGTCGCCACCACACACACCCTCGCCTCGGAGAGCCAGTCTCACCGTGTCGACATACAGCAGTCGACACACACATACACCCCTCGCCTCGGAGAGCCAGTCTCACCGTGTCGACATACACCAGTCGCCACCACACACACCCTCGCCTCGGAGAGCCAGTCTCACCGTGTCGACATACAGCAGTCGCCACCACACACACACACACACCCTCGCCTCGGAGAGCCAGTCTCACCGTGTCGACATACAGCAGTCGCCACCACCACACACACCCTCGCCTCGGAGAGCCAGTCTCACCGTGTCGACATACAGCAGTCGCCACCACACACACCCTCGCCTCGGAGAGCCAGTCTCACCGTGTCGACATACAGCAGTCGACACCACACACACCCTCGCCTCGGAGAGCCAGTCTCACCGTGTCGACATACAGCAGTCGCCACCACACACACCCTCGCCTCGGAGAGCCAGTCTCACCGTGTCGACATACAGCAGTCGACACCACACACACACCCTCGCCTCGGAGAGCCAGTCTCACCGTGTCGACATACAGCAGTCGACACCACACACACACCCTCGCCTCGGAGAGCCAGTCTCACCGTGTCGACATACAGCAGTCGACACCACACACACAGCCTCGCCTCGGAGAGCCAGTCTCACCGTGTCGACATACAGCAGTCGCCACCATACACACACCCTCGCCTCGGAGAGCCAGTCTCACACCGTGTCGACATACAGCAGTCGCCACCCATACACACACCCTCGCCTCGGAGAGCCAGTCTCACCGTGTCGACATACATCAGTCGACACCACACACACACCCTCGCCTCGGAGAGCCAGTCTCACCGTGTCGACATACAGCAGTCGCCACCATACACACACCCTCGCCTCGGAGAGCCAGTCTCACCGTGTCCCACATACAGCAGTCGCCACCACACACACACACACACCCTCGCCTCGGAGAGCCAGTATCGCCGTGTCGACATACAGCAGTCGCCACCACACACACACCCTCGCCTCGGAGAGCCAGTCTCACCGTGTCGACATACAGCAGTCGACACCACACACACACTCACCCTTGCCTCGGAGAGCCAGTCTCACCGTGTCGACATACAGCAGTCGCCACCACACACACACACCCTCGCCTCGGAGAGCCAGTCTCACCGTGTCGACATACAGCAGTCGACACCACACACACACTCACCCTCGCCTCGGAGAGCCAGTCTCACCGTGTCGACATACAGCAGTCGCCACCACACACACACCCTCGCCTCGGAGAGCCAGTCTCACCGTGTCGACATACAGCAGTCGCCACCACACACACCCTCGCCTCAGAGAACCAGTCTCACCGTGTCGACATACACCAGTCGCCACCACACACACACCACACACACACCCTCGCCTCGGAGAGCCAGTCTCACCGTGTCGACATACAGCAGTCGCCACCACACACACCCTCGCCTCGGAAAGCCAGTCTCACCGTGTCGACATACACCAGTCGCCACCACACACACACACACACCCTCGCCTCGAAGAGCCAGTCTCACCGTGTCGACATACACCAGTCGCCACCACACACACACACACATCCTCGCCTCGGAGAGCCAGTCTCACCGTGTCGATATACAGCAGTCGACACCACACACACACCCTCGCCTCGGAGAGCCAGTCTCACCGTGTCGATATACAGCAGTCGACACCACACACACACCCTCGCCTCGGAGAGCCTGTCTCACCGTGTCGACATACAGCAGTCGACACACACACACCCTTGCCTCGGAGAGCCAGTCTCACCGTGTCGACATACAGCAGTCGCCACACACACACCCTCGCCTCGGAGAGCCAGTCTCACCGTGTCGACATACAGCAGTCGCCACCACACACACACACACACCCTCGCCTCGGAGAGCCAGTCTCACCGTGTCAACATACAGCAGTCGCCACCATACACACACCCTCGCCTCGGAGAGCCAGTCTCACCGTGTCGACATACAGCAGTCGCCACACACACACACACACACCCTCGCCTCGGAGAGCCAGTCTCACCGTGTCGACATACAGCAGTCACCACCACACACACCCTCGCATCGGAGAGCCAGTCTCACCGTGTCGACATACAACAGTCGCCACCACACACACCCTCGCCTCGGAGAGCCAGTCTCACCGTGTCGACATACAGCAGTCGCCACCACACACACACACACACCCTCGCCTCGGAGAGCCAGTCTCACCGTGTCGACATACAGCAGTCGCCACACACACACACACACACCCTCGCCTCGGAGAGCCAGTCTCACCGTGTCGACATACAGCAGTCACCACCACACACACCCTCGCATCGGAGAGCCAGTCTCACCGTGTCGACATACAGCAGTCGCCACCACACACACCCTCGCCTTGGAGAGCCAGTCTCACCGTGTCGACATACAGCAGTCGCCACCACACACACCCTCGCCTCGGAGAGCCAGTCTCACCGTGTCAACATACAGCAGTCGCCACCACACACACCCTCGCCTCGGAGAGCCAGTCTCACCGTGTCGACATACAGCAGTCGCCACACACACACCCTCGCCTCGGAGAGCCAGTCTCACCGTGTCGACATACACCAGTCGCCACCATACACACACACACCCTCGCCTCGGAGAGCCAGTCTCACCGTGTCGACATACAGCAGTCGCCACCACACACACCCTCGCCTCGGAGAGCCAGTCTCACCATGTCGACATACACCAGTCGCCACCACACACACACACACACCCTCGCCTCGGAGAGCCAGTCTCACCGTGTCGACATACAGCAGTCGCCACTACACACACACCCTCGCCTCGGAGAGCCAGTCTCAGCGTGTCGACATACAGCAGTCACCACCACACACACCCTCGCCTCGGAGAGCCAGTCTCAGCGTGTCGACATACAGCAGTCACTACCACACACACCCTCGCCTCGGAGAGCCAGTCTCACCGTGTCGACATACAGCAGTCGCCACCATACACACCCTCGCCTCGGAGAGCCAGTCTCACCGTGTCGACATACAGCAGTCACCACCACACACACCCTCGCCTCGGAGAGCCAGTCTCACCGTGTCGACATACACCATTCGCCACCACACACACACACCCTCGCCTCGGAGAGCCAGTCTCAGCGTGTCGACATACAGCAGTCGCCACACACACACCCTCGCCTCGGAGAGCCAGTCTCACCGTGTCGACATACAGCAGTCGCCACCACACACACCCTCGCCTCGGAGAGCCAGTCTCACCATGTCGACATACACCAGTCGCCACCACACACACACACACACCCTCGCCTCGGAGAGCCAGTCTCATCGTGTCGACATACAGCAGTCGCCACCAAACACACCCTCGCCTCGGAGAGCCAGTCTCACCGTGTCGACATACAGCAGTCGACACACACATACACCCTCGCCTCGGAGAGCCAGTCTCACCGTGTCGACATACACCAGTCGCCACCACACACACCCTCGCCTCGGAGAGCCAGTCTCACCGTGTCGACATACAGCAGTCGCCACCACACACACACACACACCCTCGCCTCGGAGAGCCAGTCTCACCGTGTCGACATACAGCAGTCGCCACCACACACACCCTCGCCTCGGAGAGCCAGTCTCACCGTGTCGACATACAGCAGTCGCCACCACACACACCCTCGCCTCGGAGAGCCAGTCTCACCGTGTCGACATACAGCAGTCGACACCACACACACCCTCGCCTCGGAGAGCCAGTCTCACCGTGTCGACATACAGCAGTCGCCACCACACACACCCTCGCCTCGGAGAGCCAGTCTCACCGTGTCGACATACAGCAGTCGACACCACACACACACCCTCGCCTCGGAGAGCCAGTCTCACCGTGTCGACATACAGCAGTCGACACCACACACACACCCTCGCCTCGGAGAGCCAGTCTCACCGTGTCGACATACAGCAGTCGACACCACACACACAGCCTCGCCTCGGAGAGCCAGTCTCACCGTGTCGACATACAGCAGTCGCCACCATACACACACCCTCGCCTCGGAGAGCCAGTCTCACCGTGTCGACATACAGCAGTCGCCACCATACACACACCCTCGCCTCGGAGAGCCAGTCTCACCGTGTCGACATACATCAGTCGACACCACACACACACCCTCGCCTCGGAGAGCCAGTCTCACCGTGTCGACATACAGCAGTCGCCACCATACACACACCCTCGCCTCGGAGAGCCAGTCTCACCGTGTCCACATACAGCAGTCGCCACCACACACACACACACACCCTCGCCTCGGAGAGCCAGTATCGCCGTGTCGACATACAGCAGTCGCCACCACACACACACCCTCGCCTCGGAGAGCCAGTCTCACCGTGTCGACATACAGCAGTCGACACCACACACACACTCACCCTTGCCTCGGAGAGCCAGTCTCACCGTGTCGACATACAGCAGTCGCCACCACACACACACACCCTCGCCTCGGAGAGCCAGTCTCACCGTGTCGACATACAGCAGTCGACACCACACACACACTCACCCTCGCCTCGGAGAGCCAGTCTCACCGTGTCGACATACAGCAGTCGCCACCACACACACACCCTCGCCTCGGAGAGCCAGTCTCACCGTGTCGACATACAGCAGTCGCCACCACACACACCCTCGCCTCAGAGAACCAGTCTCACCGTGTCGACATACACCAGTCGCCACCACACACACACACACACACACCCTCGCCTCGGAGAGCCAGTCTCACCGTGTCGACATACAGCAGTCGCCACCACACACACCCTCGCCTCGGAAAGCCAGTCTCACCGTGTCGACATACACCAGTCGCCACCACACACACACACACACCCTCGCCTCGAAGAGCCAGTCTCACCGTGTCGACATACACCAGTCGCCACCACACACACACACACATCCTCGCCTCGGAGAGCCAGTCTCACCGTGTCGATATACAGCAGTCGACACCACACACACACCCTCGCCTCGGAGAGCCAGTCTCACCGTGTCGATATACAGCAGTCGACACCACACACACACCCTCGCCTCGGAGAGCCTGTCTCACCGTGTCGACATACAGCAGTCGACACACACACACCCTTGCCTCGGAGAGCCAGTCTCACCGTGTCGACATACAGCAGTCGCCACACACACACCCTCGCCTCGGAGAGCCAGTCTCACCGTGTCGACATACAGCAGTCGCCACCACACACACCCTCGCCTCGGAGAGCCAGTCTCAGCGTGTCGACATACAACAGTCGACACCACACACACACACACCCGCGCCTCGGAGAGCCAGTCTCACAGTGTCGACATACAGCAGTCGCCACACACAAACCCTCGCCTCGGAGAGCCAGTCTCACCGTGTCGACATACAGCAGTCGCCACACACCCACACACCCTCGCCTCGGAGAGCCAGTCTCACCGTGTCGACATACAGCAGTCACCACCACACACACACCCTCGCCTCAGAGAGCCAGTCTCACCGTGTCGACATACAGCAGTCGACACACACACACCCTCGCCTCGGAGAGCCAGTCTCACCGTGTCGACATACAGCAGTCGCCACCACACACACCCTCGCCTCGGAGAGCCAGTCTCACCGTGTCGACATACAGCAGTCGCCACCACACACACCCTCGCCTCGGAGAGCCAGTCTCACCGTGTCGACATACAGCAGTCGCCACCACACACACCCTCGCCTCGGAGAGCCAGTCTCACCATGTCGACATACACCAGTCGCCACCACACACACACACACACCCTCGCCTCGGAGAGCCAGTCTCATCGTGTCGACATACAGCAGTCGCCACCACACACACCCTCGCCTCGGAGAGCCAGTCTCACCGTGTCGACATACAGCAGTCGACACACACATACACCCTCGCCTCGGAGAGCCAGTCTCACCGTGTCGACATACACCAGTCGCCACCACACACACCCTCGCCTCGGAGAGCCAGTCTCACCGTGTCGACATACAGCAGTCGCCACCACACACACACACACACCCTCGCCTCGGAGAGCCAGTCTCACCGTGTCGACATACAGCAGTCGCCACCACACACACCCTCGCCTCGGAGAGCCAGTCTCACCGTGTCGACATACAGCAGTCGCCACCACACACACCCTCGCCTCGGAGAGCCAGTCTCACCGTGTCGACATACAGCAGTCGACACCACACACACCCTCGCCTCGGAGAGCCAGTCTCACCGTGTCGACATACAGCAGTCGCCACCACACACACCCTCGCCTCGGAGAGCCAGTCTCACCGTGTCGACATACAGCAGTCGACACCACACACACACCCTCGCCTCGGAGAGCCAGTCTCACCGTGTCGACATACAGCAGTCGACACCACACACACACCCTCGCCTCGGAGAGCCAGTCTCACCGTGTCGACATACAGCAGTCGACACCACACACACAGCCTCGCCTCGGAGAGCCAGTCTCACCGTGTCGACATACAGCAGTCGCCACCATACACACACCCTCGCCTCGGAGAGCCAGTCTCACCGTGTCGACATACAGCAGTCGCCACCATACACACACCCTCGCCTCGGAGAGCCAGTCTCACCGTGTCGACATACATCAGTCGACACCACACACACACCCCTCGCCTCGGAGAGCCAGTCTCACCGTGTCGACATACAGCAGTCGCCACCATACACACACCCTCGCCTCGGAGAGCCAGTCTCACCGTGTCCACATACAGCAGTCGCCACCACACACACACACACACCCTCGCCTCGGAGAGCCAGTATCGCCGTGTCGACATACAGCAGTCGCCACCACACACACACCCTCGCCTCGGAGAGCCAGTCTCACCGTGTCGACATACAGCAGTCGACACCACACACACACTCACCCTTGCCTCGGAGAGCCAGTCTCACCCGTGTCGACATACAGCAGTCGCCACCACACACACACCCTCGCCTCGGAGAGCCAGTCTCACCGTGTCGACATACAGCAGTCGACACCACACACACACTCACCCTCGCCTCGGAGAGCCAGTCTCACCGTGTCGACATACAGCAGTCGCCACCACACACACACCCTCGCCTCGGAGAGCCAGTCTCACCGTGTCGACATACAGCAGGTCGCCACCACACACACCCTCGCCTCAGAGAACCAGTCTCACCGTGTCGACATACACCAGTCGCCACCACACACACACACACACACCCTCGCCTCGGAGAGCCAGTCTCACCGTGTCGACATACAGCAGTCGCCACCACACACACCCTCGCCTCGGAAAGCCAGTCTCACCGTGTCGACATACACCAGTCGCCACCACACACACACACACACCCTCGCCTCGAGGAGCCAGTCTCACCGTGTCGACATACACCAGTCGCCACCACACACACACACACCCTCGCCTCGGAGAGCCAGTCTCACCGTGTCGACATACAGCAGTCGCCACCACACAACACACACACCCTCGCCTCGGAGAGCCAGTCTCACCGTGTCGACATACAGCAGTCGCCACCACACACACCCTCGCCTCGGAGAGCCAGTCTCACCGTGTCGACATACAGCAGTCGCCACCACACACACCCTCGCCTCGGAGAGCCAGTCTCACCGTGTCGACATACAGCAGTCGCCACCACACACACCCTCGCCTCGGAGAGCCAGTCTCACCGTGTCGACATACAGCAGTCGCCACCACACACACCCTCGCCTCGGAGAGCCAGTCTCACCGTGTCGACATACAGCAGTCGCCACACAACACACCCTCGCCTCGGGAGAGCCAGTCTCACCGTGTCGACATACAGCAGTTGCCACCACACACCCTCGCCTCGAGAGCCAGTCTCACCGTGTCGACATACAGCAGTCGCCACCACACACACACACACCCTCGCCTCGGAGAGCCAGTCTCACCGTGTCAACATACAGCAGTCGCCACCATACACACACCCTCGCCTCGGAGAGCCAGTCTCACCGTGTCGACATACAGCAGTCGCCACACACACACACACACACACCCTCGCCTCGGAGAGCCAGTCTCACCGTGTCGACATACAGCAGTCACCACCACACACACCCTCGCATCGGAGAGCCAGTCTCACCGTGTCGACATACAACAGTCGCCACCACACACACCCTCGCCTCGGAGAGCCAGTCTCACCGTGTCGACATACAGCAGTCGCCACCACACACACACACACACACCCTCGCCTCGGAGAGCCAGTCTCACCGTGTCGACATACAGCAGTCGCCACACACACACACACACACACCCTCGCCTCGGAGAGCCAGTCTCACCGTGTCGACATACAGCAGTCACCACCACACACACCCTCGCATCGGAGAGCCAGTCTCACCGTGTCGACATACAGCAGTCGCCACCACACACACCCTCGCCTTGGAGAGCCAGTCTCACCGTGTCGACATACAGCAGTCGCCACCACACACACCCTCGCCTCGGAGAGCCAGTCTCACCGTGTCAACATACAGCAGTCGCCACCACACACACCCTCGCCTCGGAGAGCCAGTCTCACCGTGTCGACATACAGCAGTCGCCACACACACACCCTCGCCTCGGAGAGCCAGTCTCACCGTGTCGACATACACCAGTCGCCACCATACACACACACACCCTCGCCTCGGAGAGCCAGTCTCACCGTGTCGACATACAGCAGTCGCCACCACACACACACCCTCGCCTCGGAGAGCCAGTCTCACCATGTCGACATACACCAGTCGCCACCACACACACACACACACCCTCGCCTCGGAGAGCCAGTCTCACCGTGTCGACATACAGCAGTCGCCACTACACACACACCCCTCGCCTCGGAGAGCCAGTCTCAGCGTGTCGACATACAGCAGTCACCACCACACACACCCTCGCCTCGGAGAGCCAGTCTCAGCGTGTCGACATACAGCAGTCACTACCACACACACCCTCGCCTCGGAGAGCCAGTCTCACCGTGTCGACATACAGCAGTCGCCACCATACACACCCTCGCCTCGGAGAGCCAGTCTCACCGTGTCGACATACAGCAGTCACCACCACACACACCCCTCGCCTCGGAGAGCCAGTCTCACCGTGTCGACATACACCATTCGCCACCACACACACACACCCTCGCCTCGGAGAGCCAGTCTCAGCGTGTCGACATACAGCAGTCGCCACACACACACCCTCGCCTCGGAGAGCCAGTCTCACCGTGTCGACATACAGCAGTCGCCACCACACACACCCTCGCCTCGGAGAGCCAGTCTCACCATGTCGACATACACCAGTCGCCACCACACACACACACACACCCTCGCCTCGGAGAGCCAGTCTCATCGTGTCGACATACAGCAGTCGCCACCACACACACCCTCGCCTCGGAGAGCCAGTCTCACCGTGTCGACATACAGCAGTCGACACACACATACACCCTCGCCTCGGAGAGCCAGTCTCACCGTGTCGACATACACCAGTCGCCACCACACACACACCCTCGCCTCGGAGAGCCAGTCTCACCGTGTCGACATACAGCAGTCGCCACCACACACACAACACACACCCTCGCCTCGGAGAGCCAGTCTCACCGTGTCGACATACAGCAGTCGCCACCACACACACCCTCGCCTCGGAGAGCCAGTCTCACCGTGTCGACATACAGCAGTCGCCACCACACACACACCCTCGCCTCGGAGAGCCAGTCTCACCGTGTCGACATACAGCAGTCGACACCACACACACCCTCGCCTCGGAGAGCCAGTCTCACCGTGTCGACATACAGCAGTCGCCACCACACACACACCCTCGCCTCGGAGAGCCAGTCTCACCGTGTCGACATACAGCAGTCGACACCACACACACACCCTCGCCTCGGAGAGCCAGTCTCACCGTGTCGACATACAGCAGTCGACACCACACACACAGCCCTCGCCTCGGAGAGCCAGTCTCACCGTGTCGACATACAGCAGTCGACACCACACACACAGCCTCGCCTCGGAGAGCCAGTCTCACCGTTTCGACATACAGCAGTCGCCACCATACACAGCGAGCCCTCGCCTCGGAGAGCCAGTCTCACCGTGTCGACATACAGCAGTCGCCGAGCCAGTCTCACCGTGTCGACATACATCAGTCGACACCACACACACACCCTCGCCTCGGAGAGCCAGTCTCACCGTGTCGACATACAGCAGTCGCCACCATACACACACCCTCGCCTCGGAGAGCCAGTCTCACCGTGTCCACATACAGCAGTCGCCACCACACACACACACACACCCTCGCCTCGGAGAGCCAGTATCGCCGTGTCGACATACAGCAGTCGCCACCACACACACACCCTCGCCTCGGAGAGCCAGTCTCACCGTGTCGACATACAGCAGTCGACACCACACACACACTCACCCTTGCCTCGGAGAGCCAGTCTCACCGTGTCGACATACAGCAGTCGCCACCACACACACACCCTCGCCTCGGAGAGCCAGTCTCACCGTGTCGACATACAGCAGTCGACACCACACACACACTCACCCTCGCCTCGGAGAGCCAGTCTCACCGTGTCGACATACAGCAGTCGCCACCACACACACACCCTCGCCTCGGAGAGCCAGTCTCACCGTGTCGACATACAGCAGTCGCCACCACACACACCCTCGCCTCAGAGAACCAGTCTCACCGTGTCGACATACACCAGTCGCCACCACACACACACACACACACACCCTCGCCTCGGAGAGCCAGTCTCACCGTGTCGACATACAGCAGTCGCCACCACACACACCCTCGCCTCGGAAAGCCAGTCTCACCGTGTCGACATACACCAGTCGCCACCACACACACACACACACCCTCGCCTCGAAGAGCCAGTCTCACCGTGTCGACATACACCAGTCGCCACCACACACACACACACATCCTCGCCTCGGAGAGCCAGTCTCACCGTGTCGATATACAGCAGTCGACACCACACACACACCCTCGCCTCGGAGAGCCAGTCTCACCGTGTCGATATACAGCAGTCGACACCACACACACACCCTCGCCTCGGAGAGCCTGTCTCACCGTGTCGACATACAGCAGTCGACACACACACACCCTTGCCTCGGAGAGCCAGTCTCACCGTGTCGACATACAGCAGTCGCCACACACACACCCTCGCCTCGGAGAGCCAGTCTCACCGTGTCGACATACAGCAGTCGCCACCACACACACACACACACCCTCGCCTCGGAGAGCCAGTCTCACCGTGTCAACATACAGCAGTCGCCACCATACACACACCCTCGCCTCGGAGAGCCAGTCTCACCGTGTCGACATACAGCAGTCGCCACACACACACACACACACCCTCGCCTCGGAGAGCCAGTCTCACCGTGTCGACATACAGCAGTCACCACCACACACACCCTCGCATCGGAGAGCCAGTCTCACCGTGTCGACATACAACAGTCGCCACCACACACACCCTCGCCTCGGAGAGCCAGTCTCACCGTGTCGACATACAGCAGTCGCCACCACACACACACACACACCCTCGCCTCGGAGAGCCAGTCTCACCGTGTCGACATACAGCAGTCGCCACACACACACACACACACCCTCGCCTCGGAGAGCCAGTCTCACCGTGTCGACATACAGCAGTCACCACCACACACACCCTCGCATCGGAGAGCCAGTCTCACCGTGTCGACATACAGCAGTCGCCACCACACACACCCTCGCCTTGGAGAGCCAGTCTCACCGTGTCGACATACAGCAGTCGCCACCACACACACCCTCGCCTCGGAGAGCCAGTCTCACCGTGTCAACATACAGCAGTCGCCACCACACACACCCTCGCCTCGGAGAGCCAGTCTCACCGTGTCGACATACAGCAGTCGCCACACACACACCCTCGCCTCGGAGAGCCAGTCTCACCGTGTCGACATACACCAGTCGCCACCATACACACACACACCCTCGCCTCGGAGAGCCAGTCTCACCGTGTCGACATACAGCAGTCGCCACCACACACACCCTCGCCTCGGAGAGCCAGTCTCACCATGTCGACATACACCAGTCGCCACCACACACACACACACACCCTCGCCTCGGAGAGCCAGTCTCACCGTGTCGACATACAGCAGTCGCCACTACACACACACCCTCGCCTCGGAGAGCCAGTCTCAGCGTGTCGACATACAGCAGTCACCACCACACACACCCTCGCCTCGGAGAGCCAGTCTCAGCGTGTCGACATACAGCAGTCACTACCACACACACCCTCGCCTCGGAGAGCCAGTCTCACCGTGTCGACATACAGCAGTCGCCACCATACACACCCTCGCCTCGGAGAGCCAGTCTCACCGTGTCGACATACAGCAGTCACCACCACACACACCCTCGCCTCGGAGAGCCAGTCTCACCGTGTCGACATACACCATTCGCCACCACACACACACACCCTCGCCTCGGAGAGCCAGTCTCAGCGTGTCGACATACAGCAGTCGCCACACACACACCCTCGCCTCGGAGAGCCAGTCTCACCGTGTCGACATACAGCAGTCGCCACCACACACACCCTCGCCTCGGAGAGCCAGTCTCACCATGTCGACATACACCAGTCGCCACCACACACACACACACACCCTCGCCTCGGAGAGCCAGTCTCATCGTGTCGACATACAGCAGTCGCCACCACACACACCCTCGCCTCGGAGAGCCAGTCTCACCGTGTCGACATACAGCAGTCGACACACACATACACCCTCGCCTCGGAGAGCCAGTCTCACCGTGTCGACATACACCAGTCGCCACCACACACACCCTCGCCTCGGAGAGCCAGTCTCACCGTGTCGACATACAGCAGTCGCCACCACACACACACACACACCCTCGCCTCGGAGAGCCAGTCTCACCGTGTCGACATACAGCAGTCGCCACCACACACACCCTCGCCTCGGAGAGCCAGTCTCACCGTGTCGACATACAGCAGTCGCCACCACACACACCCTCGCCTCGGAGAGCCAGTCTCACCGTGTCGACATACAGCAGTCGACACCACACACACCCTCGCCTCGGAGAGCCAGTCTCACCGTGTCGACATACAGCAGTCGCCACCACACACACCCTCGCCTCGGAGAGCCAGTCTCACCGTGTCGACATACAGCAGTCGACACCACACACACACCCTCGCCTCGGAGAGCCAGTCTCACCGTGTCGACATACAGCAGTCGACACCACACACACACCCTCGCCTCGGAGAGCCAGTCTCACCGTGTCGACATACAGCAGTCGACACCACACACACAGCCTCGCCTCGGAGAGCCAGTCTCACCGTGTCGACATACAGCAGTCGCCACCATACACACACCCTCGCCTCGGAGAGCCAGTCTCACCGTGTCGACATACAGCAGTCGCCACCATACACACACCCTCGCCTCGGAGAGCCAGTCTCACCGTGTCGACATACATCAGTCGACACCACACACACACCCTCGCCTCGGAGAGCCAGTCTCACCGTGTCGACATACAGCAGTCGCCACCATACACACACCCTCGCCTCGGAGAGCCAGTCTCACCGTGTCCACATACAGCAGTCGCCACCACACACACACACACACCCTCGCCTCGGAGAGCCAGTATCGCCGTGTCGACATACAGCTGTCGCCACCACACACACACCCTCGCCTCGGAGAGCCAGTCTCACCGTGTCGACATACAGCAGTCGACACCACACACACACTCACCCTTGCCTCGGAGAGCCAGTCTCACCGTGTCGACATACAGCAGTCGCCACCACACACACACACCCTCGCCTCGGAGAGCCAGTCTCACCGTGTCGACATACAGCAGTCGACACCACACACACACTCACCCTCGCCTCGGAGAGCCAGTCTCACCGTGTCGACATACAGCAGTCGCCACCACACACACACCCTCGCCTCGGAGAGCCAGTCTCACCGTGTCGACATACAGCAGTCGCCACCACACACACCCTCGCCTCAGAGAACCAGTCTCACCGTGTCGACATACACCAGTCGCCACCACACACACACACACACACACCCTCGCCTCGGAGAGCCAGTCTCACCGTGTCGACATACAGCAGTCGCCACCACACACACCCTCGCCTCGGAAAGCCAGTCTCACCGTGTCGACATACACCAGTCGCCACCACACACACACACACACCCTCGCCTCGAAGAGCCAGTCTCACCGTGTCGACATACACCAGTCGCCACCACACACACACACACATCCTCGCCTCGGAGAGCCAGTCTCACCGTGTCGATATACAGCAGTCGACACCACACACACACCCTCGCCTCGGAGAGCCAGTCTCACCGTGTCGATATACAGCAGTCGACACCACACACACACCCTCGCCTCGGAGAGCCTGTCTCACCGTGTCGACATACAGCAGTCGACACACACACACCCTTGCCTCGGAGAGCCAGTCTCACCGTGTCGACATACAGCAGTCGCCACACACACACCCTCGCCTCGGAGAGCCAGTCTCACCGTGTCGACATACAGCAGTCGCCACCACACACACACACACACCCTCGCCTCGGAGAGCCAGTCTCACCGTGTCAACATACAGCAGTCGCCACCATACACACACCCTCGCCTCGGAGAGCCAGTCTCACCGTGTCGACATACAGCAGTCGCCACACACACACACACACACCCTCGCCTCGGAGAGCCAGTCTCACCGTGTCGACATACAGCAGTCACCACCACACACACCCTCGCATCGGAGAGCCAGTCTCACCGTGTCGACATACAACAGTCGCCACCACACACACCCTCGCCTCGGAGAGCCAGTCTCACTGTGTCGACATACAGCAGTCGCCACCACACACACACACACACCCTCGCCTCGGAGAGCCAGTCTCACCGTGTCGACATACAGCAGTCGCCACACACACACACACACACCCTCGCCTCGGAGAGCCAGTCTCACCGTGTCGACATACAGCAGTCACCACCACACACACCCTCGCATCGGAGAGCCAGTCTCACCGTGTCGACATACAGCAGTCGCCACCACACACACCCTCGCCTTGGAGAGCCAGTCTCACCGTGTCGACATACAGCAGTCGCCACCACACACACCCTCGCCTCGGAGAGCCAGTCTCACCGTGTCAACATACAGCAGTCGCCACCACACACACCCTCGCCTCGGAGAGCCAGTCTCACCGTGTCGACATACAGCAGTCGCCACACACACACCCTCGCCTCGGAGAGCCAGTCTCACCGTGTCGACATACACCAGTCGCCACCATACACACACACACCCTCGCCTCGGAGAGCCAGTCTCACCGTGTCGACATACAGCAGTCGCCACCACACACACCCTCGCCTCGGAGAGCCAGTCTCACCATGTCGACATACACCAGTCGCCACCACACACACACACACACCCTCGCCTCGGAGAGCCAGTCTCACCGTGTCGACATACAGCAGTCGCCACTACACACACACCCTCGCCTCGGAGAGCCAGTCTCAGCGTGTCGACATACAGCAGTCACCACCACACACACCCTCGCCTCGGAGAGCCAGTCTCAGCGTGTCGACATACAGCAGTCACTACCACACACACCCTCGCCTCGGAGAGCCAGTCTCACCGTGTCGACATACAGCAGTTGCCACCATACACACCCTCGCCTCGGAGAGCCAGTCTCACCGTGTCGACATACAGCAGTCACCACCACACACACCCTCGCCTCGGAGAGCCAGTCTCACCGTGTCGACATACACCATTCGCCACCACACACACACACCCTCGCCTCGGAGAGCCAGTCTCAGCGTGTCGACATACAGCAGTCGCCACACACACACCCTCGCCTCGGAGAGCCAGTCTCACCGTGTCGACATACAGCAGTCGCCACCACACACACCCTCGCCTCGGAGAGCCAGTCTCACCATGTCGACATACACCAGTCGCCACCACACACACACACACACCCTCGCCTCGGAGAGCCAGTCTCATCGTGTCGACATACAGCAGTCGCCACCAAACACACCCTCGCCTCGGAGAGCCAGTCTCACCGTGTCGACATACAGCAGTCGACACACACATACACCCTCGCCTCGGAGAGCCAGTCTCACCGTGTCGACATACACCAGTCGCCACCACACACACCCTCGCCTCGGAGAGCCAGTCTCACCGTGTCGACATACAGCAGTCGCCACCACACACACACACACACCCTCGCCTCGGAGAGCCAGTCTCACCGTGTCGACATACAGCAGTCGCCACCACACACACCCTCGCCTCGGAGAGCCAGTCTCACCGTGTCGACATACAGCAGTCGCCACCACACACACCCTCGCCTCGGAGAGCCAGTCTCACCGTGTCGACATACAGCAGTCGACACCACACACACCCTCGCCTCGGAGAGCCAGTCTCACCGTGTCGACATACAGCAGTCGCCACCACACACACCCTCGCCTCGGAGAGCCAGTCTCACCGTGTCGACATACAGCAGTCGACACCACACACACACCCTCGCCTCGGAGAGCCAGTCTCACCGTGTCGACATACAGCAGTCGACACCACACACACACCCTCGCCTCGGAGAGCCAGTCTCACCGTGTCGACATACAGCAGTCGACACCACACACACAGCCTCGCCTCGGAGAGCCAGTCTCACCGTGTCGACATACAGCAGTCGCCACCATACACACACCCTCGCCTCGGAGAGCCAGTCTCACCGTGTCGACATACAGCAGTCGCCACCATACACACACCCTCGCCTCGGAGAGCCAGTCTCACCGTGTCGACATACATCAGTCGACACCACACACACACCCTCGCCTCGGAGAGCCAGTCTCACCGTGTCGACATACAGCAGTCGCCACCATACACACACCCTCGCCTCGGAGAGCCAGTCTCACCGTGTCCACATACAGCAGTCGCCACCACACACACACACACACCCTCGCCTCGGAGAGCCAGTATCGCCGTGTCGACATACAGCAGTCGCCACCACACACACACCCTCGCCTCGGAGAGCCAGTCTCACCGTGTCGACATACAGCAGTCGACACCACACACACACTCACCCTTGCCTCGGAGAGCCAGTCTCACCGTGTCGACATACAGCAGTCGCCACCACACACACACACCCTCGCCTCGGAGAGCCAGTCTCACCGTGTCGACATACAGCAGTCGACACCACACACACACTCACCCTCGCCTCGGAGAGCCAGTCTCACCGTGTCGACATACAGCAGTCGCCACCACACACACACCCTCGCCTCGGAGAGCCAGTCTCACCGTGTCGACATACAGCAGTCGCCACCACACACACCCTCGCCTCAGAGAACCAGTCTCACCGTGTCGACATACACCAGTCGCCACCACACACACACACACACACACCCTCGCCTCGGAGAGCCAGTCTCACCGTGTCGACATACAGCAGTCGCCACCACACACACCCTCGCCTCGGAAAGCCAGTCTCACCGTGTCGACATACACCAGTCGCCACCACACACACACACACACCCTCGCCTCGAAGAGCCAGTCTCACCGTGTCGACATACACCAGTCGCCACCACACACACACACACATCCTCGCCTCGGAGAGCCAGTCTCACCGTGTCGATATACAGCAGTCGACACCACACACACACCCTCGCCTCGGAGAGCCAGTCTCACCGTGTCGATATACAGCAGTCGACACCACACACACACCCTCGCCTCGGAGAGCCTGTCTCACCGTGTCGACATACAGCAGTCGACACACACACACCCTTGCCTCGGAGAGCCAGTCTCACCGTGTCGACATACAGCAGTCGCCACACACACACCCTCGCCTCGGAGAGCCAGTCTCACCGTGTCGACATACAGCAGTCGCCACCACACACACCCTCGCCTCGGAGAGCCAGTCTCAGCGTGTCGACATACAACAGTCGACACCACACACACACACACCCGCGCCTCGGAGAGCCAGTCTCACAGTGTCGACATACAGCAGTCGCCACACACAAACCCTCGCCTCGGAGAGCCAGTCTCACCGTGTCGACATACAGCAGTCGCCACACACCCACACACCCTCGCCTCGGAGAGCCAGTCTCACCGTGTCGACATACAGCAGTCACCACCACACACACACCCTCGCCTCAGAGAGCCAGTCTCACCGTGTCGACATACAGCAGTCGACACACACACACCCTCGCCTCGGAGAGCCAGTCTCACCGTGTCGACATACAGCAGTCGCCACCACACACACCCTCGCCTCGGAGAGCCAGTCTCACCGTGTCGACATACAGCAGTCGCCACCACACACACCCTCGCCTCGGAGAGCCAGTCTCACCGTGTCGACATACAGCAGTCGCCACCACACACACCCTCGCCTCAGAGAGCCAGTCTCACCGTGTCGACATACAGCAGTCGCCACCACACACACACACACACACACCCTCGCCTCGGAGAGCCAGTCTCACCGTGTCGACATACAGCAGTCGCCACCACACACACCCTCGCCTCGGAGAGCCAGTCTCAGCGTGTCGACATACAACAGTCGACACCACACACACACACACCCGCGCCTCGGAGAGCCAGTCTCACCGTGTCGACATACAGCAGTCGCCACACACACACCCTCGCCTCGGAGAGCCAGTCTCACCGTGTCGACATACAGCAGTCGCCACCACACACACACACCCTCGCCTCGGAGAGCCAGTCTCACCGTGTCGACATACAGCAGTCGCCACCACACACACCCTCGCCTCGGAGAGCCAGTATCACCGTGTCGACATACAGCAGTCGCCACCACACACACCCTCGCCTCGGAGAGCCAGTCTCACCGTGTCGACATACAGCAGTCGCCACCACACACACCCTCGCCTCGGAGAGCCAGTCTCACCGTGTCGACATACAGCAGTCGCCACCACACACACCCTCGCCTCGGAGAGCCAGTCTCACCGTGTCGACATACAGCAGTCGCCACACACACACCCTCGCCTCGGAGAGCCAGTCTCACCGTGTCGACATACAGCAGTTGCCACCACACACCCTCGCCTCGGAGAGCCAGTCTCACCGTGTCGACATACAGCAGTCGCCACCACACACACACACACCCTCGCCTCGGAGAGCC
Organism: Chirona hameri; assembly: GCA_036785665.1. Taxonomy (NCBI): domain Eukaryota; kingdom Metazoa; phylum Arthropoda; class Thecostraca; order Balanomorpha; family Balanidae; genus Chirona; species Chirona hameri. Next base: position 29,549 of record JAXIVJ010001526.1, read on the forward strand.
AGTCTCACCGTGTCAACATACAGCAGTCGCCACCATACACACACCCTCGCCTCGGAGAGCCAGTCTCACCGTGTCGACATACAGCAGTCGCCACACACACACACACACACCCTCGCCTCGGAGAGCCAGTCTCACCGTGTCGACATACAGCAGTCACCACCACACACACCCTCGCATCGGAGAGCCAGTCTCACCGTGTCGACATACAACAGTCGCCACCACACACACCCTCGCCTCGGAGAGCCAGTCTCACCGTGTCAACATACAGCAGTCGCCACCACACACACACACACACACCCTCGCCTCGGAGAGCCAGTCTCACCGTGTCGACATACAGCAGTCGCCACACACACACACATACACCCTCGCCTCGGAGAGCCAGTCTCACCGTGTCGACATACAGCAGTCACCACCACACACACCCTCGCATCGGAGAGCCAGTCTCACCGTGTCGACATACAGCAGTCGCCACCACACACACCCTCGCCTTGGAGAGCCAGTCTCACCGTGTCGACATACAGCAGTCGCCACCACACACACCCTCGCCTCGGAGAGCCAGTCTCACCGTGTCAACATACAGCAGTCGCCACCACACACACCCTCGCCTCGGAGAGCCAGTCTCACCGTGTCGACATACAGCAGTCGCCCACACACACACCCTCGCCTCGGAGAGCCAGTCTCACCGTGTCGACATACACCAGTCGCCACCATACACACACACACCCTCGCCTCGGAGAGCCAGTCTCACCGTGTCGACATACAGCAGTCGCCACCACACACACCCTCGCCTCGGAGAGCCAGTCTCACCATGTCGACATACACCAGTCGCCACCACACACACACACACACCCTCGCCTCGGAGAGCCAGTCTCACCGTGTCGACATACAGCAGTCGCCACTACACACACACCCTCGCCTCGGAGAGCCAGTCTCAGCGTGTCGACATACAGCAGTCACCACCACACACACCCTCGCCTCGGAGAGCCAGTCTCAGCGTGTCGACATACAGCAGTCACCACCACACACACCCTCGCCTCGGAGAGCCAGTCTCACCGTGTCGACATACAGCAGTCGCCACCATACACACCCTCGCCTCGGAGAGCCAGTCTCACCGTGTCGACATACAGCAGTCACCACCACACACACCCTCGCCTCGGAGAGCCAGTCTCACCGTGTCGACATACACCAGTCGCCACCACACACACACACCCTCGCCTCGGAGAGCCAGTCTCAGCGTGTCGACATACAGCAGTCGCCACACACACACCCTCGCCTCGGAGAGCCAGTCTCACCGTGTCGACATACAGCAGTCGCCACCACACACACCCTCGCCTCGGAGAGCCAGTCTCACCATGTCGACATACACCAGTCGCCACCACACACACACACACACCCTCGCCTCGGAGAGCCAGTCTCATCGTGTCGACATACAGCAGTCGCCACCACACACACCCTCGCCTCGGAGAGCCAGTCTCACCGTGTCGACATACAGCAGTCGACACACACATACACCCCTCGCCTCGGAGAGCCAGTCTCACCGTGTCGACATACACCAGTCGCCACCACACACACACCCTCGCCTCGGAGAGCCAGTCTCACCGTGTCGACATACAGCAGTCGCCACCACACACACACACACACCCTCGCCTCGGAGAGCCAGTCTCACCGTGTCGACATACAGCAGTCGCCACCACACACACCCTCGCCTCGGAGAGCCAGTCTCACCGTGTCGACATACAGCAGTCGCCACCACACACACACCCTCGCCTCGGAGAGCCAGTCTCACCGTGTCGACATACAGCAGTCGACACCACACACACCCTCGCCTCGGAGAGCCAGTCCTCACCGTGTCGACATACAGCAGTCGCCACCACACACACCCTCGCCTCGGAGAGCCAGTCTCACCGTGTCGACATACAGCAGTCGACACCACACACACACCCTCGCCTCGGAGAGCCAGTCTCACCGTGTCGACATACAGCAGTCGACACCACACACACACCCTCGCCTCGGAGAGCCAGTCTCACCGTGTCGACATACAGCAGTCGACACCACACACACAGCCTCGCCTCGGAGAGCCAGTCTCACCGTGTCGACATACAGCAGTCGCCACCATACACACACCCTCGCCTCGGAGAGCCAGTCTCACCGTGTCGACATACAGCAGTCGCCACCATACACACACCCTCGCATCGGAGAGCCAGTCTCACCGTGTCGACATACATCAGTCGACACCACACACACACCCTCGCCTCGGAGAGCCAGTCTCACCGTGTCGACATACAGCAGTCGCCACCATACACACACACCCTCGCCTCGGAGAGCCAGTCTCACCGTGTCCACATACAGCAGTCGCCACCACACACACACACACACCCTCGCCTCGGAGAGCCAGTATCGCCGTGTCGACATACAGCAGTCGCCACCACACACACACCCTCGCCTCGGAGAGCCAGTCTCACCGTGTCGACATACAGCAGTCGACACCACACACACACTCACCCTTGCCTCGGAGAGCCAGTCTCACCGTGTCGACATACAGCAGTCGCCACCACACACACACCCTCGCCTCGGAGAGCCAGTCTCACCGTGTCGACATACAGCAGTCGACACCACACACACACTCACCCTCGCCTCGGAGAGCCAGTCTCACCGTGTCGACATACAGCAGTCGCCACCACACACACACCCTCGCCTCGGAGAGCCAGTCTCACCGTGTCGACATACAGCAGTCGCCACCACACACACCCTCGCCTCAGAGAACCAGTCTCACCGTGTCGACATACACCAGTCGCCACCACACACACACACACACACCCTCGCCTCGGAGAGCCAGTCTCACCGTGTCGACATACAGCAGTCGCCACCACACACACCCTCGCCTCGGAAAGCCAGTCTCACCGTGTCGACATACACCAGTCGCCACCACACACACACACACACCCTCGCCTCGAAGAGCCAGTCTCACCGTGTCGACATACACCAGTCGCCACCACACACACACACACCCTCGCCTCGGAGAGCCAGTCTCACCGTGTCGACATACAGCAGTCGCCACCACACACACACACCCCTCGCCTCGGAGAGCCAGTCTCACCGTGTCGACATACAGCAGTCGCCACCACACACACCCTCGCCTCGGAGAGCCAGTCTCACCGTGTCGACATACAGCAGTCGCCACCACACACACCCTCGCCTCGGAGAGCCAGTCTCACCGTGTCGACATACAGCAGTCGCCACCACACACACCCTCGCCTCGGAGAGCCAGTCTCACCGTGTCGACATACAGCAGTCGCCACCACACACACCCTCGCCTCGGAGAGCCAGTCTCACCGTGTCGACATACAGCAGTCGCCACACACACACCCTCGCCTCGGAGAGCCAGTCTCACCGTGTCGACATACAGCAGTTGCCACCACACACCCTCGCCTCGGAGAGCCAGTCTCACCGTGTCGACATACAGCAGTCGCCACCACACACACACACACCCTCGCCTCGGAGAGCCAGTCTCACCGTGTCAACATACAGCAGTCGCCACCATACACACACCCTCGCCTCGGAGAGCCAGTCTCACCGTGTCGACATACAGCAGTCGCCACACACACACACACACACCCTCGCCTCGGAGAGCCAGTCTCACCGTGTCGACATACAGCAGTCACCACCACACACACCCTCGCATCGGAGAGCCAGTCTCACCGTGTCGACATACAACAGTCGCCACCACACACACCCTCGCCTCGGAGAGCCAGTCTCACCGTGTCGACATACAGCAGTCGCCACCACACACACACACACACCCTCGCCTCGGAGAGCCAGTCTCACCGTGTCGACATACAGCAGTCGCCACACACACACACACACACCCTCGCCTCGGAGAGCCAGTCTCACCGTGTCGACATACAGCAGTCACCACCACACACACCCTCGCATCGGAGAGCCAGTCTCACCGTGTCGACATACAGCAGTCGCCACCACACACACCCTCGCCTTGGAGAGCCAGTCTCACCGTGTCGACATACAGCAGTCGCCACCACACACACCCTCGCCTCGGAGAGCCAGTCTCACCGTGTCAACATACAGCAGTCGCCACCACACACACCCTCGCCTCGGAGAGCCAGTCTCACCGTGTCGACATACAGCAGTCGCCACACACACACCCTCGCCTCGGAGAGCCAGTCTCACCGTGTCGACATACACCAGTCGCCACCATACACACACACACCCTCGCCTCGGAGAGCCAGTCTCACCGTGTCGACATACAGCAGTCGCCACCACACACACCCTCGCCTCGGAGAGCCAGTCTCACCATGTCGACATACACCAGTCGCCACCACACACACACACACACCCTCGCCTCGGAGAGCCAGTCTCACCGTGTCGACATACAGCAGTCGCCACTACACACACACCCTCGCCTCGGAGAGCCAGTCTCAGCGTGTCGACATACAGCAGTCACCACCACACACACCCTCGCCTCGGAGAGCCAGTCTCAGCGTGTCGACATACAGCAGTCACTACCACACACACCCTCGCCTCGGAGAGCCAGTCTCACCGTGTCGACATACAGCAGTCGCCACCATACACACCCTCGCCTCGGAGAGCCAGTCTCACCGTGTCGACATACAGCAGTCACCACCACACACACCCTCGCCTCGGAGAGCCAGTCTCACCGTGTCGACATACACCATTCGCCACCACACACACACACCCTCGCCTCGGAGAGCCAGTCTCAGCGTGTCGACATACAGCAGTCGCCACACACACACCCTCGCCTCGGAGAGCCAGTCTCACCGTGTCGACATACAGCAGTCGCCACCACACACACCCTCGCCTCGGAGAGCCAGTCTCACCATGTCGACATACACCAGTCGCCACCACACACACACACACACCCTCGCCTCGGAGAGCCAGTCTCATCGTGTCGACATACAGCAGTCGCCACCACACACACCCTCGCCTCGGAGAGCCAGTCTCACCGTGTCGACATACAGCAGTCGACACACACATACACCCTCGCCTCGGAGAGCCAGTCTCACCGTGTCGACATACACCAGTCGCCACCACACACACCCTCGCCTCGGAGAGCCAGTCTCACCGTGTCGACATACAGCAGTCGCCACCACACACACACACACACCCTCGCCTCGGAGAGCCAGTCTCACCGTGTCGACATACAGCAGTCGCCACCACACACACCCTCGCCTCGGAGAGCCAGTCTCACCGTGTCGACATACAGCAGTCGCCACCACACACACCCTCGCCTCGGAGAGCCAGTCTCACCGTGTCGACATACAGCAGTCGACACCACACACACCCTCGCCTCGGAGAGCCAGTCTCACCGTGTCGACATACAGCAGTCGCCACCACACACACCCTCGCCTCGGAGAGCCAGTCTCACCGTGTCGACATACAGCAGTCGACACCACACACACACCCTCGCCTCGGAGAGCCAGTCTCACCGTGTCGACATACAGCAGTCGACACCACACACACACCCTCGCCTCGGAGAGCCAGTCTCACCGTGTCGACATACAGCAGTCGACACCACACACACAGCCTCGCCTCGGAGAGCCAGTCTCACCGTGTCGACATACAGCAGTCGCCACCATACACACACCCTCGCCTCGGAGAGCCAGTCTCACCGTGTCGACATACAGCAGTCGCCACCATACACACACCCTCGCATCGGAGAGCCAGTCTCACCGTGTCGACATACATCAGTCGACACCACACACACACCCTCGCCTCGGAGAGCCAGTCTCACCGTGTCGACATACAGCAGTCGCCACCATACACACACCCTCGCCTCGGAGAGCCAGTCTCACCGTGTCCACATACAGCAGTCGCCACCACACACACACACACACCCTCGCCTCGGAGAGCCAGTATCGCCGTGTCGACATACAGCAGTCGCCACCACACACACACCCTCGCCTCGGAGAGCCAGTCTCACCGTGTCGACATACAGCAGTCGACACCACACACACACTCACCCTTGCCTCGGAGAGCCAGTCTCACCGTGTCGACATACAGCAGTCGCCACCACACACACACCCTCGCCTCGGAGAGCCAGTCTCACCGTGTCGACATACAGCAGTCGACACCACACACACACTCACCCTCGCCTCGGAGAGCCAGTCTCACCGTGTCGACATACAGCAGTCGCCACCACACACACACCCTCGCCTCGGAGAGCCAGTCTCACCGTGTCGACATACAGCAGTCGCCACCACACACACCCTCGCCTCAGAGAACCAGTCTCACCGTGTCGACATACACCAGTCGCCACCACACACACACACACACACCCTCGCCTCGGAGAGCCAGTCTCACCGTGTCGACATACAGCAGTCGCCACCACACACACCCTCGCCTCGGAAAGCCAGTCTCACCGTGTCGACATACACCAGTCGCCACCACACACACACACACACCCTCGCCTCGAAGAGCCAGTCTCACCGTGTCGACATACACCAGTCGCCACCACACACACACACACCCTCGCCTCGGAGAGCCAGTCTCACCGTGTCGACATACAGCAGTCGCCACCACACACACACACCCTCGCCTCGGAGAGCCAGTCTCACCGTGTCGACATACAGCAGTCGCCACCACACACACCCTCGCCTCGGAGAGCCAGTCTCACCGTGTCGACATACAGCAGTCGCCACCACACACACCCTCGCCTCGGAGAGCCAGTCTCACCGTGTCGACATACAGCAGTCGCCACCACACACACCCTCGCCTCGGAGAGCCAGTCTCACCGTGTCGACATACAGCAGTCGCCACCACACACACCCTCGCCTCGGAGAGCCAGTCTCACCGTGTCGACATACAGCAGTCGCCACACACACACCCTCGCCTCGGAGAGCCAGTCTCACCGTGTCGACATACAGCAGTTGCCACCACACACCCTCGCCTCGGAGAGCCAGTCTCACCGTGTCGACATACAGCAGTCGCCACCACACACACACACACCCTCGCCTCGGAGAGCCAGTCTCACCGTGTCAACATACAGCAGTCGCCACCATACACACACCCTCGCCTCGGAGAGCCAGTCTCACCGTGTCGACATACAGCAGTCGCCACACACACACACACACACCCTCGCCTCGGAGAGCCAGTCTCACCGTGTCGACATACAGCAGTCACCACCACACACACCCTCGCATCGGAGAGCCAGTCTCACCGTGTCGACATACAACAGTCGCCACCACACACACCCTCGCCTCGGAGAGCCAGTCTCACCGTGTCGACATACAGCAGTCGCCACCACACACACACACACACCCTCGCCTCGGAGAGCCAGTCTCACCGTGTCGACATACAGCAGTCGCCACACACACACACACACACCCTCGCCTCGGAGAGCCAGTCTCACCGTGTCGACATACAGCAGTCACCACCACACACACCCTCGCATCGGAGAGCCAGTCTCACCGTGTCGACATACAGCAGTCGCCACCACACACACCCTCGCCTTGGAGAGCCAGTCTCACCGTGTCGACATACAGCAGTCGCCACCACACACACCCTCGCCTCGGAGAGCCAGTCTCACCGTGTCAACATACAGCAGTCGCCACCACACACACCCTCGCCTCGGAGAGCCAGTCTCACCGTGTCGACATACAGCAGTCGCCACACACACACCCTCGCCTCGGAGAGCCAGTCTCACCGTGTCGACATACACCAGTCGCCACCACACACACACACACACCCTCGCCTCGGAGAGCCAGTCTCACCGTGTCGACATACAGCAGTCGCCACTACACACACACCCTCGCCTCGGAGAGCCAGTCTCAGCGTGTCGACATACAGCAGTCACCACCACACACACCCTCGCCTCGGAGAGCCAGTCTCAGCGTGTCGACATACAGCAGTCACTACCACACACACCCTCGCCTCGGAGAGCCAGTCTCACCGTGTCGACATACAGCAGTCGCCACCATACACACCCTCGCCTCGGAGAGCCAGTCTCACCGTGTCGACATACAGCAGTCACCACCACACACACCCTCGCCTCGGAGAGCCAGTCTCACCGTGTCGACATACACCATTCGCCACCACACACACACACCCTCGCCTCGGAGAGCCAGTCTCAGCGTGTCGACATACAGCAGTCGCCACACACACACCCTCGCCTCGGAGAGCCAGTCTCACCGTGTCGACATACAGCAGTCGCCACCACACACACCCTCGCCTCGGAGAGCCAGTCTCACCATGTCGACATACACCAGTCGCCACCACACACACACACACACCCTCGCCTCGGAGAGCCAGTCTCATCGTGTCGACATACAGCAGTCGCCACCACACACACCCTCGCCTCGGAGAGCCAGTCTCACCGTGTCGACATACAGCAGTCGACACACACATACACCCTCGCCTCGGAGAGCCAGTCTCACCGTGTCGACATACACCAGTCGCCACCACACACACCCTCGCCTCGGAGAGCCAGTCTCACCGTGTCGACATACAGCAGTCGCCACCACACACACACACACACCCTCGCCTCGGAGAGCCAGTCTCACCGTGTCGACATACAGCAGTCGCCACCACACACACCCTCGCCTCGGAGAGCCAGTCTCACCGTGTCGACATACAGCAGTCGCCACCACACACACCCTCGCCTCGGAGAGCCAGTCTCACCGTGTCGACATACAGCAGTCGACACCACACACACCCTCGCCTCGGAGAGCCAGTCTCACCGTGTCGACATACAGCAGTCGCCACCACACACACCCTCGCCTCGGAGAGCCAGTCTCACCGTGTCGACATACAGCAGTCGACACCACACACACACCCTCGCCTCGGAGAGCCAGTCTCACCGTGTCGACATACAGCAGTCGACACCACACACACACCCTCGCCTCGGAGAGCCAGTCTCACCGTGTCGACATACAGCAGTCGACACCACACACACAGCCTCGCCTCGGAGAGCCAGTCTCACCGTGTCGACATACAGCAGTCGCCACCATACACACACCCTCGCCTCGGAGAGCCAGTCTCACCGTGTCGACATACAGCAGTCGCCACCATACACACACCCTCGCCTCGGAGAGCCAGTCTCACCGTGTCGACATACATCAGTCGACACCACACACACACCCTCGCCTCGGAGAGCCAGTCTCACCGTGTCGACATACAGCAGTCGCCACCATACACACACCCTCGCCTCGGAGAGCCAGTCTCACCGTGTCCACATACAGCAGTCGCCACCACACACACACACACACCCTCGCCTCGGAGAGCCAGTATCGCCGTGTCGACATACAGCAGTCGCCACCACACACACACCCTCGCCTCGGAGAGCCAGTCTCACCGTGTCGACATACAGCAGTCGACACCACACACACACTCACCCTTGCCTCGGAGAGCCAGTCTCACCGTGTCGACATACAGCAGTCGCCACCACACACACACCCTCGCCTCGGAGAGCCAGTCTCACCGTGTCGACATACAGCAGTCGACACCACACACACACTCACCCTCGCCTCGGAGAGCCAGTCTCACCGTGTCGACATACAGCAGTCGCCACCACACACACACCCTCGCCTCGGAGAGCCAGTCTCACCGTGTCGACATACAGCAGTCGCCACCACACACACCCTCGCCTCAGAGAACCAGTCTCACCGTGTCGACATACACCAGTCGCCACCACACACACACACACACACACCCTCGCCTCGGAGAGCCAGTCTCACCGTGTCGACATACAGCAGTCGCCACCACACACACCCTCGCCTCGGAAAGCCAGTCTCACCGTGTCGACATACACCAGTCGCCACCACACACACACACACACCCTCGCCTCGAAGAGCCAGTCTCACCGTGTCGACATACACCAGTCGCCACCACACACACACACACATCCTCGCCTCGGAGAGCCAGTCTCACCGTGTCGATATACAGCAGTCGACACCACACACACACCCTCGCCTCGGAGAGCCAGTCTCACCGTGTCGATATACAGCAGTCGACACCACACACACACCCTCGCCTCGGAGAGCCTGTCTCACCGTGTCGACATACAGCAGTCGACACACACACACCCTTGCCTCGGAGAGCCAGTCTCACCGTGTCGACATACAGCAGTCGCCACACACACACCCTCGCCTCGGAGAGCCAGTCTCACCGTGTCGACATACAGCAGTCGCCACCACACACACCCTCGCCTCGGAGAGCCAGTCTCAGCGTGTCGACATACAACAGTCGACACCACACACACACACACCCGCGCCTCGGAGAGCCAGTCTCACAGTGTCGACATACAGCAGTCGCCACACACAAACCCTCGCCTCGGAGAGCCAGTCTCACCGTGTCGACATACAGCAGTCGCCACACACCCACACACCCTCGCCTCGGAGAGCCAGTCTCACCGTGTCGACATACAGCAGTCACCACCACACACACACCCTCGCCTCAGAGAGCCAGTCTCACCGTGTCGACATACAGCAGTCGACACACACACACCCTCGCCTCGGAGAGCCAGTCTCACCGTGTCGACATACAGCAGTCGCCACCACACACACCCTCGCCTCGGAGAGCCAGTCTCACCGTGTCGACATACAGCAGTCGCCACCACACACACCCTCGCCTCGGAGAGCCAGTCTCACCGTGTCGACATACAGCAGTCGCCACCACACACACCCTCGCCTCAGAGAGCCAGTCTCACCGTGTCGACATACAGCAGTCGCCACCACACACACACACACACACACCCTCGCCTCGGAGAGCCAGTCTCACCGTGTCGACATACAGCAGTCGCCACCACACACACCCTCGCCTCGGAGAGCCAGTCTCAGCGTGTCGACATACAACAGTCGACACCAACACACACACACACCCGCGCCTCGGAGAGCAGTCTCACCGTGTCGACATACAGCAGTCGCCACACACACACCCTCGCCTCGGAGGGCCAGTCTCACCGTGTCGACATACAGCAGTCGCCACCACACACACACACACACCCGCGCCTCGGAGAGCCAGTCTCACCGTGTCGACATACAGCAGTCACCACCACACACACACCCTCGCCTCGGAGAGCCAGTCTCACCGTGTCGACATACAGCAGTCGCCACCACACACACACCCTCGCCTCGGAGAGCCAGTCTCACCGTGTCGACATACACCAGTCGCCACCACACACACACACACACCCTCGCCTCGGAGAGCCAGTCTCACCGTGTCGACATACAGCAGTCGACAACACACACACACACACACCCTCGCCTCGGAGAGCCAGTCTCACCGTGTCGACATACAGCAGTCACCACCACACACACCCCTCGCCTCGGAGAGCCAGTCTCACCGTGTCGACATACAGCAGTCACCACCACACACACAACACACACCCTCGCCTCGGAGAGCCAGTCTCACCGTGTCGACATACACCAGTCGCCACCATACACACACACACCCTCGCCTCGGAGAGCCAGTCTCACCGTGTCGACATACAGCAGTCGCCACCACACACACCCTCGCCTCGGAGAGCCAGTCTCACCGTGTCGACATACACCAGTCGCCACCATACACACCCCTCGCCTCGGAGAGCCAGTCTCACCGTGTCGACATACAGCAGTCGCCACACATACACACACCCTCCCTCGCCTCGGAGAGCCAGTCTCACCGTGTCGACATACACCAGTCGCCACCATACACACACAACACCCTCGCCTCGGAGAGCCAGTCTCACCGTGTCGACATACAGCAGTCGCCACCACACACACACACACCCTCGCCTCGGAGAGCCAGTCTCACCGTGTCGACATACACCAGTCGCCACCATACACACACACACCCTCGCCTCGGAGAGCCTGTCACACCGTGTCGACATACACCAGTCGCCACCATACACACACACACCCTCGCCTCGGAGAGCCAGTCTCACCGTGTCGACATACAGCAGTCGCCACCACACACACCCTCGCCTCGGAGAGCCAGTCTCACCGTGTCGACATACAGCAGTCGCCACCACACCCTCGCCTCGGAGAGCCAGTCTCACCGTGTCGACATACAGCAGTCGCCACACACACACCTTCGCCTCGGAGAGCCAGTCTCACCGTGTCGACATACACCAGTCGCCACCACACACACACACCCTCGCCTCGGAGAGCCAGTCTCACCGTGTCGACATACAGCAGTCGCCACACACACACCCTTGCCTCGGAGAGCCAGTCTCACCGTGTCGACATACACCAGTCGCCACACACACACACACCCTCGCCTCGGAGAGCCAGTCTCACCGTGTCGACATACAGCAGTCGCCACACATACACCCTCGCCTCGGAGAGCCAGTCTCACCGTGTCGACATACAGCAGTCACCACCACACACACCCTCGCATCGGAGAGCCAGTCTCACCGTGTCGACATACAGCAGTCGACACCACACACACACCCACACCCTCGCCTCGGAGAGCCAGTCTCACCGTGTCGACATACAGCAGTCGCCACACACACACACACACACACACATCCTCGCCTCGGAGTGCCAGTCTCACCGTGTCGACATACAGCAGTCGCCACCACACACACCCTCGCCTCGGAGAGCCAGTCTCACCGTGTCGACATACAGCAGTCACCACTACACACACACCCTCGCCTCGGAGAGCCAGTCTCACCGTGTCGACATACAGCAGTCGACACCACACACACACCCTCGCCTCGGAGAGCCAGTCTCACCGTGTCGACATACAGCAGTCGCCACCACACACACCCTCGCCTCGGAGAGCCAGTCTCACCGTGTCGACATACAGCAGTCGACACCACACACACCCTCGCCTCGGAGAGCCAGTCTCACCGTGTCGACATACAGCAGTCGCCACCACACACACCCTCGCATCGGAGAGCCAGTCTCACCGTGTCGACATACAGCAGTCGCCACCACACACACACACCCTCGCCTCGGAGAGCCAGTCTCACCGTGTCGACATACAGCAGTCGCCACCA
>JAXIVJ010001526.1:47500-85000 GCA_036785665.1 Chirona hameri
GCAGTCGCCACTACACACACCCTCGCCTCGGAGAGCCAGTCTCACCGTGTCGACATACAGCAGTCGCCACCACACACACCCTCGCCTCGGAGAGCCAGTCTCACCGTGTCGACATACAGCAGTCGCCACACACCCACCCTCGCCTCGGAGAGCCAGTCTCACCGTGTCGACATACAGCAGTCGCCACTACACACACCCTCGCCTCGGAGAGCCAGTCTCACCGTGTCGACATACAGCAGTCGCCACACACCCACCCTCGCCTCGGAGAGCCAGTCTCACCGTGTCGACATACAGCAGTCGCCACTACACACACCCTCGCCTCGGAGAGCCAGTCTCACCGTGTCGACATACAGCAGTCGCCACTACACACACCCTCGCCTCGGAGAGCCAGTCTCACCGTGTCGACATACAGCAGTCGCCACTACACACACACCCTCGCCTCGGAGAGCCAGTCTCATCGTGTCGACATACAGCAGTCGCCACCACACACACACACCCTCGCCTCGGAGAGCCAGTCTCACCGTGTCGACATACACCAGTCGCCACCACACACACACACCCTCGCCTCGGAGAGCCAGTCTCACCGTGTCGACATACAGCAGTCGCCACCACACCCACCCTCGCCTCAGAGAGCCAGTCTCACCGTGTCGACATACAGCAGTCGCCACACACCCACCCTCGCCTCGGAGAGCCAGTCTCACCGTGTCGACATACAGCAGTCGCCACTACACACACCCTCGCCTCGGAGAGCCAGTCTCACCGTGTCGACATACAGCAGTCGCCACACACCCACCCTCGCCTCGGAGAGCCAGTCTCACCGTGTCGACATACAGCAGTCGCCACTACACACACCCTCGCCTCGGAGAGCCAGTCTCACCGTGTCGACATACAGCAGTCGCCACTACACACACACCCTCGCCTCGGAGAGCCAGTCTCATCGTGTCGACATACAGCAGTCGCCACCACACACACACACACCCTCGCCTCGGAGAGCCAGTCTCACCGTGTCGACATACACCAGTCGCCACCACACACACACACCCTCGCCTCGGAGAGCCAGTCTCACCGTGTCGACATACAGCAGTCGCCACCACACACACCCTCGCCTCGGAGAGCCAGTCTCACCGTGTCGACATACAGCAGTCGCCACACACCCACCCTCGCCTCGGAGAGCCAGTCTCACCGTGTCGACATACAGCAGTCGCCACTACACACACCCTCGCCTCGGAGAGCCAGTCTCACCGTGTCGACATACAGCAGTCGCCACCACACACACCCTCGCCTCGGAGAGCCAGTCTCACCGTGTCGACATACAGCAGTCGCCACACACCCACCCTCGCCTCGGAGAGCCAGTCTCACCGTGTCGACATACAGCAGTCGCCACTACACACACCCTCGCCTCGGAGAGCCAGTCTCACCGTGTCGACATACAGCAGTCGCCACCACACACACACGCCCTCGCCTCGGAGAGCCAGTCTCACCGTGTCGACATACACCAGTCGCCACCACACACACACACCCTCGCCTCGGAGAGCCAGTCTCACCGTGTCGACATACAGCAGTCGCCACCACACACACCCTCGCCTCGGAGAGCCAGTCTCACCGTGTCGACATACAGCAGTCGCCACCACACACACCCTCGCCTCGGAGAGCCAGTCTCAGCGTGTCGACATACAGCAGTCGCCACACACACACCCTCGCCTCGGAGAGCCAGTCTCACCGTGTCGACATACAGCAGTCGCCACACACACACCCTTGCCTCGGAGAGCCAGTCTCACCGTGTCGACATACACCAGTCGCCACCACACACACACACACACACCCTCGCCTCGGAGAGCCAGTCTCACCGTGTCGACATACAGCAGTCGCCACACACACACCCTCGCCTCGGAGAGCCAGTCTCACCGTGTCGACATACAGCAGTCGCCACACACACACCCTCGCCTCGGAGAGCCAGTCTCACCGTGTCGACATACAGCAGTCGCCACACACACACCCTTGCCTCGGAGAGCCAGTCTCACCGTGTCGACATACACCAGTCGCCACCACACACACACACACACCCTCGCCTCGGAGAGCCAGTATCACCGTGTCGACATACACCAGTCGCCACCACACACACACACACACCCTCGCCTTGGAGAGCCAGTCTCACCGTGTCGACATACAGCAGTCGCCACACACACACCCTCGCCTCGGAGAGCCAGTCTCACCGTGTCGACATACAGCAGTCGCCACACACACACCCTCGCCTCGGAGAGCCAGTCTCACCGTGTCGACATACAGCAGTCGCCACCACACACACACACCCTCGCCTCGGAGAGCCAGTCTCACCGTGTCGACATACAGCAGTCGCCACACACACACCCTCGCCTCGGAGAGCCAGTCTCAGCGTGTCGACATACAGCAGTCGCTACCACACACACCCTCGCCTCGGAGAGCCAGTCTCACCGTGTCGACATACAGCAGTCGCCACCACACACACCCTCGCCTCGGAGAGCCAGTCTCACCGTGTCGACATACAGCCGTCGACACCACACACACACACCCTCGCCTCGGAGAGCCAGTCTCACCGTGTCGACATACAGCAGTCGCCACACACACACCCTCACCTCGGAGATCCAGTCTCACCGTGTCGACATACAGAAGTCGCCACACACACACCCTCGCCTCGGAGAGCCAGTCTCACCGTGTCGACATACAGCAGTCGCCACTACAGACACACACCCTCGCCTCGGAGAGCCAGTCTCACCGTGTCGACATACACCAGTCGCCACCACACACACACACACACCCTCGCCTCGGAGAGCCAGTCTCACCGTGTCGACATACAGCAGTCGCCACACACATACCCTCGCCTCGGAGAGCCAGTCTCACCGTGTCGACATACAGCAGTCGCCACACACACACCCTCGCCTCGGAGAGCCAGTCTCACCGTGTCGACATACAGCAGTCGCCACCACACACACACACCCTCGCCTCGGAGAGCCAGTCTCACCGTGTCGACATACAGCAGTCGCCACACACACACCCTCGCCTCGGAGAGCCAGTCTCAGCGTGTCGACATACAGCAGTCACCACCACACACACCCTCGCCTCGGAGAGCCAGTCTCACCGTGTCGACATACAGCAGTCGACACCACACACACACACACACACACCCTCGCCTCGGAGAGCCAGTCTCACCGTGTCGACATACAGCAGTCGCCACCACACACACCCTCGCCTCGGAGAGCCAGTCTCACCGTGTCGACATACAGCAGTCGACACCACACACACACCCTCGCCTCGGAGAGCCAGTCTCACCGTGTCGACATACAGCAGTCACCACCACACACACCCTCGCCTCGGAGAGCCAGTCTCACCGTGTCGACATACAGCAGTCACCACCACACACACCCTCGCCTCGGAGAGCCAGTCTTACCGTGTCGACATACAGCAGTCGACACCACACACACCCTCGCCTCGGAGAGCCAGTCTCACCGTGTAGACATACAGCAGTCGCCACTACACACACCCTCACCTTGGAGGGCCAGTCTCACCGTATCGACATACAATACAGCAGTCGCCACCACACACACACACACACACCCTCGCCTCGAAGAGCCAGTCTCACCGTGTCGACATACTCCGGCGGCGCGGTGCTGAACGGGTTCTCAAAGTCCTCGTCCTGCTGCGGCCCCTCCTCGGCGCCGGCGTCGACACGTCGGCTGTTCTGCACGTCCTCCAGCAGTTGGTTGGCCAGGACCTCCTTCTGCTCGGCTGTCATCTTCTGCACCTCGTGGTGCACCGCCCGCGAGTTCACCTGCTGCTCCCTGGACAGAGTGAGGGCCGGTCAGATCAGAAGAGATCAACGCGGCAGGAATCAGCGCGGCAGAGATCAGCTCGGATATCAGCACAGCAGGGGGCAGCAAAGCATGGGTCAGGACAGCAGGGATCAGCTCAGAATGGGTCAGCACAGCAGGGATCAGCTCAGAATGGGTCAGCACAGCAGGGATCAACTCAGAATGGGTCAGCACAGCAGGGATCAGCTCAGAATGGGTCAGCACAGCAGGGATCAGCTCAGAATGGGTCAGCACAGCAGGGATCAACTCAGAATGGGTCAGCACAGCAGGGATCAGCTCAGAATGGGTCAGCACAGCAGGGATCAGCTCAGAATGGGTCAGGACAGCAGGGATCAGCTCAGAATGGGTCAGGACAGCAGGGATCAGCTCAGAATGGGTCAGCACAGCAGGGATCAGCTCAGAATGGGTCAGCACAGCAGGGATCAACTCAGAATGGGTCAGCACAGCAGGGATCAGCTCAGAATGGGTCAGCACAGCAGGGATCAGCTCAGAATGGGTCAGCACAGCAGGGATCAACTCAGAATGGGTCAGCACAGCAGGGATCAACTCAGAATGGGTCAGCACAGCAGGGATCAGCTCAGAATGGGTCAGCACAGCAGGGATCAACTCAGAATGGGTCAGCACAGCAGGGATCAGCTCAGAATGGGTCAGCACAGCAGGGATCAACTCAGAATGGGTCAGCACAGCAGGGATCAGCTCAGAATGGGTCAGCACAGCAGGGATCAACTCAGAATGGGTCAGCACAGCAGGGATCAGCTCAGAATGGGTCAGGACAGCAGGGATCAGCTCAGAATGGGTCAGGACAGCAGGCATCAACTCAGAATGGGTCAGCACAGCAGGGATCAACTCAGAATGGGTCAGCACAGCAGGGATCAACTCAGAATGGGTCAGCACAGCAGGGATCAGCTCAGAATGGGTCAGCACAGCAGGGATCAGCTCAGAATGGGTCAGGACAGCAGGGATCAACTCAGAATGGGTCAGCACAGCAGGGATCAGCTCAGAATGGGTCAGCACAGCAGGGATCAACTCAGAATGGGTCAGCACAGCAGGGATCAGCTCAGCAGGGATCAGCTCAGCAGGGATCAACTCAGCAGGGATCAGCTCAGCAGGGCTCAGCTGAGCAGGGATCAGCTCAGCAGGGCTCAGCGCGGCAGGGATCAGCGGCCAGGAGACATGCTTAAATGTGCGCTCAAGATGGTATATCTACACAGCGAATGAAACTAAAGGAGTCCATTGATTTTCACAAATATTAAACATACTGGCCAAGCGACTTTTGAAGCGACGTTGCACCTGAAATCTAATATAAACATGGTCGAGTTGGATCATCTTGGTTTACATATACTGTAACGAGGACACACAGGCTTCCACACAGGTGCAACGTCCAGACGAATCGTTGATGGGTCGCTGATAGTCAGCTGCAGGCCGCGGATACGTGGCGCCACGAGCCGTCACTGTCCCGCGCTTGAGGGCGTGTTGGTCAGCTGCAGGCCGCGGATACGTGGCGACACGAGCCGTCACTGTCCCGCGCTTGAGGGCGTGTTGGTCAGCTGCAGGCCGCGGATACGTGGCGCCACGAGCCGTCACTGTCCCGCGCTTGAGGGCGTGTTGGTCAGCTGCAGGCCGCGGATACGTGGCGCCACGAGCCGTCACTGTCCCGCCCTTGAGGGCGTGTTGGTCAGCTGCAGACCGCGGATACGTGGCGCCACGAGCCGTCACTGTCCCGCGCTTGAGGGCGTGTTGGTCAGCTGCAGGCCGCGGATACGTGGCGCCACGAGCCGTCACTGTCCCGCGCTTGAGGGCGTGTTGGTCAGCTGCAGGCCGCGGATACGTGGCGCCACGAGCCGTCACTGTCCCGCGCTTGAGGGCGTGTTGGTCAGCTGCAGGCCGCGGATACGTGGCGCCACGAGCCGTCACTGTCCCGCGCTTGAGGGCGTGTTGGTCAGCTGCAGGCCGCGGATACGTGGCGCCACGAGCCGTCACTGTCCCGCGCTTGAGGGCGTGTTGGTCAGCTGCAGGCCGCGGATACGTGGCGCCACGAGCCGTCACTGTCCCGCGCTTGAGGGCGTGTTGGTCAGCTGCAGGCCGCGGATACGTGGCGCCACGAGCCGTCACTGTCCCGCGCTTGAGGGCGTGTTGGTCAGCTGCAGGCCGCGGATACGTGGCGCCACGAGCCGTCACTGTCCCGCCCTTGAGGGCGTGTTGGTCAGCTGCAGGCCGCGGATACGTGGCGCCACGAGCCGTCACTGTCCCGCGCTTGAGGGCGTGTTGGTGCCCACTTAGCCCCAAGAACACGCTGCCCCGACACCTAGCGATG
This sequence comes from Chirona hameri, assembly GCA_036785665.1. Classification (NCBI taxonomy): domain Eukaryota; kingdom Metazoa; phylum Arthropoda; class Thecostraca; order Balanomorpha; family Balanidae; genus Chirona; species Chirona hameri. Next base: position 53,660 of record JAXIVJ010001526.1, read on the forward strand.
ATGATGATGCGGGCAGCTGACCCAACAGGCACCGAAATGATGATCATTATGGTTTCAGTAAAATGATTGTGTTTGCAGAAAAAACGTATTATTTTGCCCTTGTCACTTGAATGCGTCGGAATGGTTGTCCAATGCCCAAATAGGAAGTCCTTAATTGCTAGCACTTTACGCTTGTGGGGATAAAACTACAAAATATAGCATATAATAAAGTGCAACTAGGAATTGCGCGATCGGATGGTGGGGGTCAGGTTGTGCGCAACAAGCTCTGCTTAGCGCAGGACCTGACCTCAGAAATGCATCAATTCAAATGATTCGGCCTAAATATGTATATATATATATATATATATATATATATATATATATATATATATATATATATATATATATATATATATATATATATATATATATATATATATAAAATACAAGACAGGCTTGTAACCGACTCAAAGTTGAATCATGAATCGACTCAGGAGTCGAACATTTTTGGATGAATCATGAGTCGATTCGATTCAATTTTAAAAAAACAGCACTTGAGTTTAGAGTCGAATCGATTAAATTTGTTTGAAACAGCACTTGAGTCAAGAGTCGAGTCAGTTCTTCGCTGTTGAGTCAGACTTGAGTTGACTCAAAATAAATTTAGTCGGTTAAAGTGGATGTACAATGTACATGGCAACTTTTATGAAAAGGTGTGCATAATTAATACACTCTCATCTGATGTTAAAGAAAGCTGTTAGTAATAAAATAACCAACAACCAGCAACACAGAGTTGGCCCAGTACTTAAACGAACGTTAGATCCGAGACAATTTTCGCATCAAATTCTACCCTGAATCTGAACAGCCTACATGTCACATGCTGGCTCTCAGCGCTGGCAGTACCTCCGGCCTCCCACTCACCAGTAGTCTATGACATCCATGCCGAGCCACATCCTGGCTCTCAGCGCTGGCAATACCTCCGGCCTCCCACTCACCAGTAGTCTATGACATCCATGCCGAGCCACATCCTGGCTCTCAGCGCTGGTAATACCTCCGGCCTCCCACTCACCAGTAGTCCATGACATCCATGCCGAGCCACATCCTGGCTCTCAGCGCTGGTAATACCTCCGGCCTCCCACTCACCAGTAGTCCATGACATCCATGCCGAGCAGCACCGTCTTGCCGAGCCACTGCCTGACCACCTCGTTACTGGGTCCCATCACCCAGCCAGCCTTGCCGTCCCGCAGCAGACGCTCCAGGCCTGCCGAGCAACACAGAAGGACAGCTCATCACACATCACCCATCACCCAGCCAGCCTTGCCGTCCCGCAGCAGACGCTCCAGGCCTGCCGAGCAATACAGAAGAACAGCTCATCACCAATCACCCAGCCAGCCTTGCCGTCCCGCAGCAGACGCTCCAGGCCTGCCGAGCAACACAGAAGGACAGCCCATCACCCATCACCCATCACCCATCACCCATCACCCATCACCCATCACCCATCACCCATCACCCATCACCCATCACCCATCACCCATCACCCATCACCCATCACCCATCACCCATCACCCATCACCCATCACCCATCACCCATCACCCATCACCCATCACCCATCACCCATCACCCATCACCCATCACCCATCACCCATCACCCATCACCCATCACCCATCACCCATCACCCATCCCCCATCACCCATCACCCATCACCCATCACCAATCACCCATCACCCATCACCCATCACCCACCACCCACCACCCATCACCCATCACCCATCACCCATCACCCATCACCCATCACCCATCACTCATCACCCATCACCCATCACCCATCACCCATCACCCATCACCCATCACCCATCACCCATCAATCACCCATCACCCATCAATCACCCATCACCCATCCCCCCATCACCCATCACACATCACCCATCACCCATCACCCATCACTCATCACCCAGCCAGCCTTGCCGTCCCGCAGCAGACGCTCCAGGCCTGCCGAGCAACACAGAAGGATAGTCCATCTACCAGCTCTGTGGTGATGACTATAATGATTAGCGACACCCTTCAGCGAGCCCGCCCGGAGCGTCAAAGCGAGCCCGCCCGTAGCGTCAAAGCGAGCCCGCCCGGAGCGTCAAAGCGAGCCCGCCCGGAGCGTCAAAGCGAGCCCGCCCGGATCGTCAAAGCGAGCCCGCCCGGAGCGTCAAAGCGAGGCCGCCCGGAGCGTCAAAGCGAGCCCGCCCGGAGCGTCAAAGCGAGCCCGCCCGGAACGTCAAAGCGAGCCCGCCCGGAGCGTCAAAGCGATCCCGCCCGGAGCGTCAAAGCGAGCCCGCCTGGAGCGTCAAAGCGAGCCCGCCCGGAGCGTCAAAGATAGCCCGCCCGGAGCGTCAAAGCGAGCCCGCCCGGAGCCCGTATCAAGCGATCCCGATTAGGACATTGCGGTACCCTTCCATGCGGCTTAACTAGGTACTATTTCTTATTCAAACCAACGCATTGCGGGGAAAAATATTTCAGACCAATTACAACCAGAACATATAATTATACGCAGACATTTTTGCCACGTTATAGCACTTACCGAAGTCGGCTTTGTAGCCGGAGCCTCCGGCGGCGTGCAGCATCGTATCGGTCACGGTGCTGACGTTCCTAGCCGCTTTGAACTTCAGCTGCCACAGCCACTGTAGGAAGTTGGCCCTGTGGAAGGAGATGCTGATGGTTAGATTCTGATGATGATAATGATGTTATGAGGCTCAAGACTGCCGAGATTGCCGAGACTGCTGTGATCATATGGCGCTCACGGCCAGGCTCGTCGGGCACTGATCAAACATAACGCTGATATCTCCCGATTAGTGATTTCAAATGAATAGTGGATATTTGTTAACGGTCATGGCTCGCATGAATTTACGCCGTAATTCGGTGACCTGCCCTCGGTGACTGGTAATTCGGTGACCTGCCCTCGGTGACCGGTAATTCGGTGACCTGCCCTCGGTGACTGGTAATTCGGTGACCTGCCCTCGGTGACCGGTAATTCGGTGACCAGCCATCGGTGACCGGTAATTCGGTGACCTGCCCTCGGTGACCCGTAATTCGGTGACCAGCTCTCGGTGACCGGCAATTCGGTGACCTGCCCTCGGTGACCGGTAATTCGGTGACCAGCCCTTGGTGACCGGTAATTCGGTGACCAGCCCTCGGCGACCGGTAATTCGGTGACCAGTCATCGGTGACCGGTAATTAGGTGACCTGCCCTCGGTGACCGGTAATTCGGTGACCTGCCCTCGGTAACCGGTAATTCGGTGACCTTCCCTCGGTGACCTGCCCTCGGTGACATGCATTCGGTGACCGCCGTGTCACTCCCCACTCCGATATTAACTTTCGTCATCATTACGCCAACTCCGCTGTCAAAATTGCGCAATTACGCAATTAATATATGATCAATAGCAGATTCACTTTGAATTAGTGATTTTGATTGTTACCGATTCAAACAGAAGCGAATCAAAAACTAGTCTGTTAATCGGGTCATACATTATTTGATACGTCCCGGAAGCTATCAGAAATATTTGATTTAGTGCAGAGACTAGAAGCTCTTCGCAAAGAAACAATGGACTTCTGCACATTGTCTTTTTTTTATAGCCCTAACAGGCAGGGACCCGGGAACAGGGGGGGGGGGGCAGCGGGGGCGCTTGCCCCCCTCCCCCCTCAACATCTGGACCGGGGGGGGGCGGCGCCCCCCAACTTTGGCGAGCAGAAGTTTCCCTAAAAATGGCCTCTTTCAATTTTCTACACAAAAAGTTATATACAATATGAAAGCCTCCTTTTGTCACTTTCATTTTTTTCCGTTTTCTTTTATATCATGTCTATATATATATGTAGCATGTCTATATATAGCATGTATATCAGTATTATTATTATATAGCTTTGCCTTTATAGCAGTATCGTATACCTTTCTTTTCATTCCTCTTCCTGTTTAACTTTGGTAGCAGTACATTTGGTGGCAGTTGTCTACTTGGCGCGTCGTCGTTAATATGGCGCACTGATGCAGTGACGGATCTACGGTTGGGCAAAATGGACAATTGCCCTCCCCCAACCGCCTGAAATCGGCGCAAAATTGACACATTTCCTGATATAGAAGCAAATCTAAGCAACTTTTACTAAGGAAAGTTTGCTTTAAATCAGCTATCAATGCATAAGCAAGCGACATCCGATGAGTTTTCAGAATAATGTGAGACTTTTTAGAATTCCCCCCAAACTCTGGTTCTGGATCCGCTGCTGCACTGACGGCGATAAACATCTGCTTAATTTTGTTTATAAGTTTATCTCACGTCAACGTTACGCATGTGGTCAAACTGGCGTGCGGTCCTCTAGCTGTCCTCGCTGTCTCTGCCGACGGGGCGGCAATTGCAAGCAAGAGTTACCGTAAATGTCGTAGGTTACCGTGATACGAAATGAAGCGGTCGGAGCAGCCCACACTGGTGGGCTTCTTCAAGAATAAAATTACGTCAGGCGTCAGGTACGGGTATTTTATCAGACGACAGGCGGGTTTACAAAGGCATACGGTTCATAGTAGGAAACGGGGGGTGGCATGACCCCACTTTTTCATAAGTTTTGATTTATATGTTAACCTGCGCCGTGCCGGGGGCGGGCGTTTAGACACCCCTAAGGTTTTTCGAGGATAGCGAAAAAACGGCGGCGCGCCGTTTTTGCCGTTTCAAAAACGGCGCACGGCGCACAGCGCCACCGTTTCAAAAACGGCACACGACGCACAGCGCCGCCGTTTCAGCCTCCGTTTTTGGCACACCTGTTCGGGCATCACTTACCCACATTGTGTGCAATTCTTGACCATGGGTCATCTCAGGTCAGGTCACGTGACCACACCTCCAAATAAGTTTGCGGTCGTACCACAGCCACAGTTTTTGGCCGATCGGTTTCAAACATACAGGATTGCATAAGGTTATAGGTACCTACAATTCGAATATCTAAGATTTTGAACATCGGTGACATAAGGTCGCCGGTCGGGTCAATTTCGTGACCTCCCATTTTAAGTCAATGGGGAAATATTAAAATGTTTCCTATTCCGAGGATACGCATTATATCAGTCCAATTCCTTCTGGATCATGTTATCATAGGCTATTATTGATGATCCAGGTTCATTTTTTGTTCAGTGACCCCTACAGGGTCAGCCGAAGTCAGCTGAGGTCACCAACACTTTTTGTGTCAATAACTCTCGATAGAATAAAGATAAAGAAGTGAAACAGGCATAAATGTGTTTGTCTCGTCGAGACACGTCTCTCAATATGCAACATGACCTACTTGGGTCTGTTGACCTCAATATTGACCTGAACCAAAAAATGTAGATATAGTTTGAAAGTTATTGTTGATGAGCTTTCGAACCGTGTGTTCGGTTTTCCAATGATAAAAAATTTACAACAAAATGGTGCACCAAGATTAGAAGTGGGAAGATTGCCAAAAAAAATATTTGGTTTCGCCCCCCCCCCACTTTAAAATCGTTCCCGGGCACTAGCTAACAGGGAGCTAACCGAAAAATGGAATTTTAAGCCAAGGAAACTACGTGAACTTTCTAGTGACTTTCAGCGACAGTAAAGTGCTGACTCCACGATACATTTTTTCTCGCATTTTTAATAAAAACGCTTTTCTCCCGCGTGGACGACGCTATGCAGTTCAATGGCACGGATGAGTTTCTGATGATGAAAAAGCTTCAAAAACCGACAAAAACGAAAAAACGAATTAAAAAAACAAAAAAGGTTAACGTGTAGCCATGTTCCGGTTCCGTGTTCTTTGCGACATGAGGATTGTGAGGCCGGCCCGTTGACCAGTCAGCGACAGGGGGATGGGAAGCTTGGGGGAAAGCGTGACGTCATAATCCAGGGCGTTGCACTGTACCGAGTCACAAGATGCTCTGTACATAACACAATACGGCGACATGCAGACGTCATTGTGACGTCAGCAGCAACTCATAGCCTGAGGCTCCATACACAGTTCTCGAGAATCATTACGCGACAGAACACGGCCAGTAACATCATGAACCAATGACGTCACGTTACTAACCGTGCCTCCAGTGACGTCACGTTACTAACCGCGCCTCCAGTGACGTCACGTTGCTAACCGCGCCTCCAGTGGTGTCACGTTACTAACCGCGCCTCCAGCTAAAGGGATTATACGGGTTTCGGTTCTGAAAGTAAATGCAGTCTTTTGCACTTGTATGAGCTTTAAAGACGTGTAAAACATATACCATGGACCTCAATTCTCATTTAGTCCATTATTTCAGCAATTATCAGCGTTAAGACTTTGGCGTTTTTCGAGACTTATATCAGATAACGAGTACTTGATCGGCATTACTGTCCATCACTTTCTTATCTTAGAATCTGCATCAAATTCTCTGGTGCAGTAATATGTGCGGCTGAGACAAAATAGCGGTTACGAACTCAGAAGCAAACTGCCGCAAGTGGGTTTATTTACTGATAGTATAGCACGTTCACCATAAAAAAGGCCACGTGATGGTGAAGAGAAAAATCCAAGATGGAGGCCAATTCTGCCACAGGACACTTTTCCGGAACGGCCACTCTCCCCATATCAATATAAATTAATTGAATTGGGCTTACCTTTACATGAAGGTGAGCCTGAAATTGTGTGAAATTGCTATGTAAACATATCGCCTTGATGTAAACCACCTTGGCATACGTGATCATTCTTGCACTCTTTGACATCTGGATGACGATTGTAGAAGGAGTTACTAAATTAAAGACGCTCTAAGCCGGGCAAGTAATGCCATGCGTTTTATCGTTTTTCATCAATTTTAGAGCTTTGAATTATCTGCAAGTCCTACACTGGATCACAAAGAGATTATTCAATTAAATTCTTACGGGGACTCTATTACTACATAGGTACTGTTCGTTCGGGTTTTGTGTTTTTGTGTGGATTTTTCCTTGCGGCGTTTAACGTTGAGAATTTGGTGGTGGCGTATTATTTTTTTTTTGGCGTGAAAATTAATGAAAAATATCGAATTTTACGGGAAAAACTAGGTAACTGCTGCTGTCGTTGGAAAAAGAAGAAGTTAATTTTATCATATATTTCTTATTGTAACCGAAAATATGCCATAAGTGAAGTGTTTTCATTAACATAAAAGAGATGACTGGCTCAGCCTCAGCCAGTACTGCAGAAAGTACGCGGTGGCATCACCGCGTACTATGCAATGTCCTTACGTGCAGAATAGGTCATTTCCAGAAAAATGTGAATACCGTGTGACTTCTACCACCTTTATAAGTAGGTGTTACTATGTAACTCAATTATTCTGGGAAAAACCCGTATAATCCCTTTAAAGGGAAATAATGACCTTTTTCCACAAAAATGGAGTTAGCACTTGAAATCGCCAGACGAGACCAAAATATATTGTAAATTCATCACATTTTGCATGAAAACTTTCCTACCGAAAGATATTTCAAGTTAAAGTTGATAAGCGTTCCACACCTTTAACGACCGGTACTTGCAAGTACTTTTGGTCCTCATCAAACTGCGGGCTTTTCCCGTATTGTTTTTTTACGCAATGGAGTGGAAAATATATTGTGCATTCTGCTTGTTGTGATTATATGCCCGGCGATCTTCTAAAACTAACAGCGATTGGAAAAAGTGGCAATAAAATCGGAAGCTCATCGATGCACATCAACGGCGGCATAGTTAGTGGTTGCGACCCTCAATTTTTGCAAATCGATTCCTTTGTTTTCAACATTAGGAGTATTGTATAATTTGTCTGTGGCTGTATATAACACTATGCTTTATATTATCATGAAAAATAAGAAAAAATACCCAAAGAACTAACAAACAATAACACAAAACTGGCAATTAAATCGGAAGCTCATCGATGCACATCGACGGCGACCTATTTAGCGTCGGCGATTTGTTTACAAAGTCATTGTCATGCTTCTCGGCGCACTTAACCATTGTGGCGAGTTGTTCCTGATTAGTAGCGCTGCTCGAACGCACGCTAGTAGCGCTTTCGTTCTCCATGGCAACCAGGCGTGAGCCAATGAAAAGCCAGAACGTATTCCCTTTCTGGCTTTTGATTGGCTGACGCCTGGTTGCCATGGAGAACGAAAGCGCTACTAGCGTGTGTCCGAGCAGCGCTCAGTTTGATCGGAAACGTCACAGAGCCTCCAAAAATACCGCAATGGTAGGGAAGGACGAATTTGTCAATGACCTTCATGAAGTACACAAGGTACTTATTTTTGTATTTTTTCCAAACTTACAACTTTTAATTTGGGAATAATTTTATTTAATTCTTAAATTTAAATACAATAATTTTAAAACCATAACGGTAGCCTAAGCAATTGTTGCTAACAAAATCAAAAGGTCATTATTTCCCTTTAAGTCACGTTACTGACCGCACCTCCAGTGACGTCACGTTACTAACCGCGCATCCAGTGACGTCACGTTACTAACCGCGCCTCCAGTTAAGTCACGTTACTAACCGCGCCTCCAGCGACGTCACGTTACTAACCACGCCTCCAGTGACGTCACGTTACCAACCGTGCCTTCAGTGACGTCACGTTACTAACCGCGCCTTCAGTGACGTCACGTTACTAACCGCGCATCCAGTGACGTCACGTTATTAACTGCGCCCCCAGTGACGTCACGTTACTAACCGCGCTTCCAGTGACGTCACCTTAATAACCGCGCTTCCAGTGACGTCACGTTACTAACTGCGCCTCCAGCGACGCCACGTTACTAACTGTGCCTCCAGCGATGTCACGATACTAGCTGCGTCTCCAGTGACGTCACGTTAGCAACCGCGTCTATAGTGACGTCACGTTACCAACCGCGCATATAGTGACGTCACGTTACTAACCGCATTTCCAATGACGTCACGTTACTAACCACGCCTTTAGTGACGTCACGTTACTAACCGCGCCTCCAGTGACGTCACGTTACTAACCACGCCTCCAGTGACGTCACGTTACTAACCGCGCATCCAGTAACATCACGTTACCAACCGCACCTATAGTGACGTCACGTTACTAGCCGCGCCTCCAGTGATGTCACGTTACCAACCGCACCTATAGTGACGTCACGTTACTAACCGCGCCTCCAGTGGCGTCACGTTACTGACCGCACCTCCAATGACGTCACGTTATTAACCACGCCTCCAGTGACGTCACGTTACTAACCGCGCCTCCAGTGACGTCATATTACTAACCGCGTCTCCAATGACGTCACGTTACTAACCACGCCTCCAGTGACGTCACGTTACTAACCGCGCCTCCAGTGGCGTCACGTTACTAACCGCATTTCCAATGACGTCACGTTACTAACCACGCCTCCAGTGACGTTACGTTACTAACCACGCATCCAGTGACGTCACATTACTAACCCCGCCTCCAGTGACGTCACGTTACTAACCGCGGCAAGTGGTCGGGGTCGATGTGTTTGTCCCAGCTGTTGTTGTCCGTGGCCAGGTCGAGAGCTTCGGCTATCGACATCAGCATCAGCCGCACGGCGTTCGTGTCGGCGACGCTCTCACCGAAATAGTCCTGCCGGCACGGCCAGAAATCCAGAGTCATCGAGCAGAAATCGACACGCAGAAATCGAGCGCAGGGCGCCACGCAGGGCCACGGTTGGATCCAGAATGACCAGAGCAAGTTGCTTTGGGGTTGGGGCGAATCCCAGAAAGGTAGAGACGTTTCCAAACACATAAGATGTCGATCGCTTGTGCGTTTTAATTGATTTATAACAAATTTGCCTTGGTTTGGTGGACGGAACACGCTTGTATGGCGGAGAGGACGGTACACACCTGTATCATAGTGGGCTTACTTTACATCGGGATGGCCGATACCTACACAGGTAGGGTAGTAGGTGCATAGCGTGGTAGACAGTACACACCTGGATAGTGGGGTAGTCGCAGACACGCATGCCCATGTCTCCGTGCGTCTTCCTCGTCACGTGCTTCTTCACGAGGTCAATACAGGCCAGCGCGATGCCGTTCCAGCAGCATGACGTCAGCACCAGGAAAAACGGGTCCACAATCTCGTCGTTCGATTTGGAGCCGTCCCCTGCCGGAGAGGAAGTTTAACAGAACGGCTCCGAGGTGTGATCGGGAGCTTGGAAGCCTTTGACAAAAAAAAAGTTGTTTCTGTTGCATTTTTGCAGATGTTTGTATGACTGTATATTGTCATACAAACATCCTTATATACTTATACCTTGTATACTTGTCACGTACGTTTCATGCGAGAGTGGATGTTCAGTGCTCACATTTGGCGATGTCTCTTATAATGTCATCCTTGCAACATTTGTTTAGGAGTATGAATGATCGAGGGTAAATCGTTTCAAAATGATGTCACTTGGTAGATCACTACACACAAACACACTGCAGGTGTTGGGACTTCGCCTGCCAGAGGACCGCAGCTCTGTTGGCGACAAAAGTGGAATAACTCAGCAAATAGCCTAGGTGCAGACTGAGTTGGTCGGCTACATACCGATGGCGCCGATCCTCCTGTTGGCATTCAGGACGCCCTCACAGATCAGCGGCCCAGACTGGTTACCGTGCATTCCGAGCGACTGCCAGTCATTGGCGTTGGCGCGCACCTCATCCTGGAAGAGGCAGACGCGCTCTTCAATGCCTTCTCGTGAGTCACATATAATGGGTGTTGTAACACATTTACATGAACGTATTAAGCATGTTTGACGGCCCCGAACTTGGTAAATATCCAGAGTTAAAATCGATTTCGGTTGTTACGTAGCGGTAAGTTAAGATTCCGTACATTGTTTTAGGTTATGCTATGGCTAATTACGGCTACCATTATCCTTCACTCACTGATGCGTTTTACTTGAATTCATTTTTTTTTTGTCGTCAACTCAATAACCTGGAAATACCCGGAATCCAACAAAAACATTCAGTGCAAACGGCGCATGAAATGTCTCCTGTTGTTCAGATGTGTGTCCTTTAGCCAGCGTGGCATGGCACCAGCATTAGTTTAGTCTGCTCGCGGCACACTAAAGCCAACTAAAATAATTAATTGTATCGGACTTGTGCGACAAAGGCTCCTTGCAAATAAAAATACCCACAATCCGCGTAGTTTCTGCTAAGCGCGTGGTTTTTGCTCGAGATGCAATTAAATACAATAATTATACCGAGCCTGACAACACAGAATCCTTGACAAATCAAAGTACCAGCAACTCTGCTTGACATCAAAGATTCCTCGAAAATAAGACATCCATAATCCACGTAGTTTTTGCCAAACGTTTGCACCTGGTACTAGATGTCAAATAAAATGCAGAACTGTTCGTACAAATGTTACGACAACGATGCCCTGACGGCGTTAACGGGGTTAGCGTATGGTTCTGTACGTCGCCAGAATTGAGGGTGGGGGGAGGGGGGTACTTCTGGCTGCCGGATCATGGGTGACGGACTATTTATTAAAAACAATGCAAACACACCGAGTCGTCGAGCTGACCTTCATGAAGAGGAAGCAGGTGAGGTCAGAGAAGTCTCCGGCCGTCTTGCCGGGACTGACGGTCTGGATGGCGTAGAAGTCGGCAAAGCCGGACGACGTGGTCCAGGAGGCATACTTGAGCAGCTTGAAGCGGTCCTCGTCAAGCTGGCGGCACTTCGACGACAGCGGGAACCAAAAGTGTCCGCCTGTCGCCATCAGAACGGGCGTGTCAAATACGGCTCCCGTCACAGTGACGTCACATATACGTCACATAGACGTCACAGAGACGTCACAGATACGTCGCATAGACGTCACATAGACGTCCCACACGGCTCCCGTCACATAGACGTCACACACGGCTCCCGTTACATAGACGTCACATATACGTCACATAGACGTCACATAGACGTCACATAGACGTCACATATACGTCCCACACGGCTCCCGTCACAGAGACGTCACACACGGCTCCCGTCACATAGACGTCCCACACGGCTCCCGTGCCACACCGTTCACTGCTCCCATCATACAGGTGTCATGCAGATGTTACACATCGCTGCTTTTCATGTATTGGAGCTTTACGCTCCGTCGCTCTATTTATTGACCTTCGGAGATGAGAAGCACACATGGGTTGCTGTCTTGGAATGGAGGCAGTGGCGCACGCAGGGGGTCAAAGGGATCAGCTGACCCCCCCCCCCCACGAAATTTCTGAGGGGCCCGTATTCTGACCCATAGCTGGCAGGGGCCCGGTCTTTGTCAGGCCTGATCGAGGCAGGGGCCCGGTGCTGGCAAAGGCGTGATATGGGGCCCAGTCAGGACGAGAGACCGGTCACAACAGGGTCCGGTCCTTGCAGATTCTTGATGCGGGCCCGTTTCTGGTAGGGGCCCGGTCTTGGTCAGGCCGGTCGAGGCAGGGGCCTCGATCGAAAACCAAAGGGGGGAGGGGGGGGGGGGGGGCGACCCCCCACACAATAAAGTTCAAGAGCTAAACGGCAATGGGAGGTAAGGCGGTCACCCATGTATACACACAAATATACTATAGCTACGAGACGCAAAACGGTGTCCTACGATTATATTTCCATCCAGGACTTCTTATGTCCGTTTCTAACACCGTCACTACTGTCGAAAAACTCCAGTGACCAGTCATGACTCATGTTCATGGGTACGAGGGGAAATTTCACGCGCATCACACGGCACTGAGACTATTTACATGCCCAAACTCAAATCGGCGCTAAAACTTACGCCTTCCTAATCAATGCCTCCAGATCGCACGAGAAGGGAACAACTAACAACTTCACATAGGAGAGAAGCATTGCTTCGCCGACATTCCCCCGGTTTCTACGTGCGACGTCACGAAGGTGGCATTAGGTAGTCTACGGTTCGTAGAACTACACAAATCATCCGAAGCTTGGTTTTCCATGAATCACTGCGAATGATACCTATATGTTTCAGGTACCTAATCTGAGGCCAGCGACAAGGGTGGATCCAGAAAGGCAAAAAAGTTGGTTTTGGGAGCAAATCCCACAAAATCTCAAACATGTATATTAAATTCACCGGATTTGGCCTCTTTATACATGAAGAGGTGATTTCAAACAAACATTTCTTAGTAAAAGCTGCTTAGATTTTCTTTTGAAATAGGAAACGCGTCAATTTGTTTGCCGATTACAGGCGGTGTGGGAGGCTTGGCCGCTTTGCCTTCCCTCTTGGATCCGCCATCGGCCACAAACATTGGGGGGGGGGCGAGGGTAAACATTGGGGAGGGGGGAGGCGAGGGTACCATTGGGGGGGGGGGGGGTGAACTCATCATGGGGGGGGGGCGATGGCCACCCCAAAGGTATATAAATCGACACCTATGCAAATCAGCCATGCATCGCGCCAACTGATCACATATACCTGCTACGAAAATACCGTATCGGTTCACCACTACTGCGTGTTGTCATTGACATAATTTCGTCAACTCTCGACAGTTGTACCGCATATCAGTAGCACACGCACCTAAAATTCGCACATCAGTAGCACACGCAGTCACCTTACACGCCATTGACAAGACAATTATGATGTTTCAGATCCCATGTTGTAGGGGGCCGCTAAAAAAAACAGTGACCGAAATCTGCGAAGTTTTCTCAAAACGGGTGGGGGCCCGCACACAAGGGGCCCGCTCTTAGGGCTCTGACCCACCCCCCCCCCTAAATGGAATCCTGCGTGCGCCACTGAGTGGAGGAGGCTGGAGGCCGGGATTCATCGGTCACCAGGTGAACGCAAGGGAGTCGCCACCTTCTGAAAGTTGGTGGTGGTGGTGGTGGTGGTGGTGGTGGGGGGAGGGGAGGCATTTTAAGTCGATTTTTTCCCATGCAACGCGCATAGGTGTAATGTTAAAATCTGAAAATGTTGGGGAAGGGGGGGGGGGACGTGTCCCCCTCTCGCCTCCGACGCCCATGGGTGAACGCTATATAGCAACTACATAACAATCGTCCTGCACACCACACCATCATACAACACACAACATTCTCATCATACAACACACAACATTCACAACATTCCCATCATACAACACACAATATTCACAACATTCACATCATATAACACACAACATTCACAACATTCCAATCATACAACACACAACATTCACAACATTCACATCATACAACACACAACATTCACAACATTCCAATCATACAACACACAACATTCACAACATTCCCATCATACAACACACAACATTCACAACATTCCCATCATACAACACACAACATTCACAACATTCCCATCATACAACACACAACATTCACAACATTCCCATCATACAACACACAACATTCACAACATTCACATCATACAACACACAACATTCACAAAATTCACATCATACAACACACAACATTCACAACATTCACATAATACAACACACGACATTCACAACATTCACATCATACGACACACAACATTCACAACATTCACATCATACAACACACAACATTCACAACATTCCCATCATACAACACACAACATTCACAACATTCCCAACATATAACACACAACATTCACAACATTCCCGCCATACAACACACAACATTCACAACATTCCCATCATACAACACAACATTCCCATCATACAACACACAACATTCACAACATTCCCAACATACAACACACAACATTCACAACATTCCCATCATACAACACAACATTCCCATCATACAACACACAACATTCACAACATTCCCATCATACAACACACAACATTCCCATCATACAACACACAACATTCCCATCATACAACACACAACATTCACAACATTCCCATCATACAACACACAACATTCCCATCATACAACACACAACATCCACAACATTCCCATCATACAACACACAACATTCACAACATTCCCATCATATATGCCCATATGCCCATACTCGACAAACATGCGCCGATACGATCTGTTCGCGTTCGGAACCCGGCCGCCCCTCCCATCTCGGCTGTCACCGGGGACCTCATGTCTCGCCGCCGTGCCGCACTGCGTACCAACGGGCAGAGCTCGACTGAATACCGAGACCTGAACCGCGCCGTCCGATCCGCCATCCGACGAGACACTCGCGAGAGTATAGAGGCCCGGATCAGGGAGCGCGGGCCGCACTCTGTCTGGCGGAGCATACGGAGCGTGGTGGGCGGTAAGCGCTCCGGTACACCAGTGCTGCCTCAGATGTCCAGTGAGGAACTGAATCACTTCTTCGTCTCCGTGGGACCGCGAGTGGCTGCTGAAGTGGCGGACCTGGGCCAGAGCGCGGCTCCTCGGGTACACTGCCGTCTACCCCGGGTCGGTGCTTGTGCTTTTACTATATTACCCATCGATCTTGACACTCTGACCTGTACGCTGCTGAGCATGAGGAACTCGCTCGCTCGTGGTGCGGATGGTATATGTATCCGAATTCTGAAGGCTGGTTTCCCTGTTGTCGGCGACGTCATTTTGCTCATCATCAACACCTGTCTAATCCAATCAGACTATCCATCTTCCTGGAAACACTCCCTTATCCACACTATCTTCAAAAACGGCGACCCGTCTGACCCCACTAACTTCCGTCCGATATCTATCATTCCTATCATTTCCAAGGTCGTGGAGCGAGTCGTTCAACGACAGCTCTATCATTACCTCTCTTCAAACAACCTCCTGTCTCCCAACTAGCACGGCTTCCGTCCACACCACTCGACGGAAACCGCGCTGGTGACTGTCTCCGACCTCATTCTCACTGCCACCGACAGCGGGGAGATCTCACTCCTCTTCTTGATAGATCTCAGCAAATGTTTCGACGTTATTGATCACAGCATACTTCTTAGCAAGCTGAGCTTGTACGGTGTGTTGACACGGAATGGTTTGAGGCGTACCTCCGCGGCCACACGCAGAGTGTGTCCCTGCGTGACAGTGGTGGCACTGATCGAGTCTCGCCCCCGCTCCCGAACACCATGGGAGTGTTCCAGGGCTCAGCTCTCGGGCCGCTACTGTTCTCCGTGTTCGCAAACGACCTTTCACTGCACGCCGCCGACGCCAAGGTGCTGCAGTACGCTGACGACACCCAGGTGTTGGTCTCTGGCAAAAAGAGCGAACTCCCAGCGCTCATCTCCAGCATGGAAAACTCGCTGGCATCTTTGGCCCAATGGTTCTGCGCGAACGCCCTCAAGGTCAACGCGAACAAAACACAACTCATTGTTTTCGGAAACCGCCAAAATTTGCGCAACCTTCCAAATTTTGAAGTCACCTTTCGTGACACAAACCTCGTCCCTTGTAACGAGGTAAAAAATCTGGGCATAATTTTCGACAAAAACTTGACATGGGACAGCCACGAGGGTGTCGTCAGCCGCCGCTGCACTGGAACACTTCTGGGTCTGTCACACGTTCGTCACGTGGTGCCTCAGGGTGTCATCACCTCACTTGTAACAGCCCTGGTTCTCTCGCAGGTCCGTTACTGCATATCAGTTTATGGTAACGGCTCAAAAAAGAACATAGCTAAGATACAGAAAGTCTTGAACTTCGCTGCCAAAGTTATCTTTGGTGGGCAAAAATTTGATCATGTTACGGACCTGCGAGAGAGACTGGGCTGGCTGGAAGCCCAGCAGCTTGCGGACTATTCAACACTCTGCCTGACCCACAAGGTGCTCCAGAGTGGAGAACCCGAATCCCTAGCAGCCGTCCTCCGTTTGAACTCGGACGTACGGCAACGTACAGCCAGGCAGGACGGTCTGCTCCACGTACCTCGGTCCAGAACCGAGGCCGGGAGACGGCGCTTCTGCTCGAGAGCGCCGGCGCTGCACAAACAACTGTCATCCGATCTGGTTACTCTCAGCGGGCAGCGTTTTCAACGAGCATTGAAACGACAGATGTGTGCCTGAGTGTGTGTGCGCGTGCGTGTGTGCGAAAATGCGTATGTTTGTGTATTCTACGCTATTCTACGCATTTGACTCTGGAACCCTGCACATGACTCGGAGCCTGACAAGCCACTGCTGCTGTGGAGTGTTCTTTAAACGAAATACAAATACAAATACAAATATAACACACAACATTCACAACATTCCCATCATACAACACACAACATTCACAACATTCCCATCATACAACACACAACATTCACAACATTCCCATCATACAACGCACAACATTCACAACATTCCCATCATACAACACACAACATTCACAACATTCCCATCATACAACACACAACATTCACAACATTCCCATCATACAACAAACTACATTCACAACATTCCCATCATACAATACACAACATTCCCATCATACAACACACAACATTCACAACATTCACATCATACAACACACAACATTCACAACATACCCATCATACAACACACAACATTCACAACATTCCCATCATACAACACACAACATTCACAACATTCCCATCATACAACACACAACATTCACAACATTCCCGCCATACAACACTCACAACATTCCCATCATACAACATACAACATTCACAACATTCACAACATTCACAACATTCACAACATTCCCATCATACAACATACAACATTCACTCGCCGCTCCCTCGACACCCAGTATACAGAATAACAGCCGACACTTTCGGACAATGCATTTCAGCAGCGTAAAATGTGTAACTTTTGTTTGTCACGTAGCTGTGTTCGCCAGCTACGTTTCTGTTGTCGTCAAACCGGTGCTCGTTGGAATGTGTTGAGCGCTAGGTTGCCGAGTCCATGTCGCGCTGGAAATTACTGCTGCTAAGAATAGATGGCCGGTTTGTCTGCCGCTGCGATGCGATCTCTAGACCCTTCTCGGGCTGCACCAGCATTCCAAGGTCCGAGGCAAAGCTCTCGGCCGATGGAATAGTGATGGGTCCGATAGTGATGGGTCCGAATAGTGATGGGTCCGAATAGTGATGGGTCCGATGGAATAGTGATGGGTCCGACAGGCTGTCTCATGAACGACTGAATGCATGAATAAGAACTAAGAAGTAATGAGAGTCGAATGTGCGTGAAAGTCAACAAACAATAAACAAATAAGGGTACGAAGACTGAAGTTCAAAGCCCGAAGCTGGGAAGGCCGTCGCTCAAAATTCCAACGCTCAGAAATCCAATGTCCACAAGTTGGACCACGCGCCAGATTTCTAGACCGTGACACGTCATGTATGCCGGGAAGCGATTAGAGAATACAAGCTATGTCACATAACAAACAAAGGAAACAGTGTGCGTAATGCGCTTTAAGCACCAGAGCCGTTTCGATGCTTTCTCATTTCTCTCCTTAAGTTGTTCTCCTCTTAACCCGCGCACTGTACTAGTCCAATTACTTCTGGATCATGTTATTATAGGTTGATTTCCGCCCCCCCTCAGGTTTTTCAAAGATAGCGAAAAAACGGAGGCGCGCAGCGCCGCCGGGTTTTGATACACCTGTTAGTACATCAATTGCGCACACTTTAAGAAAAAAAATATGCTCGGGTCATCTCAGGTCAGGTCACCAGACCAGGTCAAGTGACCCGACCACCAAACATGTTTGCAGTTGTGCCAAAGCCAGAGTTTTTCACCGATCAGGTTGAAACTTACAGGATGTCATGAGGGCATCAGTACTTACAATTCGTTTAACTCGGAATTTTGATATCGGTGACCTAAGGTCAGGTCAATTTCGTAACCTCCCCATAATAAGTCAATGGGGAAATATACAAATGCTTCCTATTTCAAGGATATGCATGGTACTAGTCCAATTACTTCTGGATCATGTTATTATAGGATATTCTTGATGATCCAAGTGTAAGTTTTGTTCAGTGACCCCTATTGGGTCATTTGAGGTCATGCGAGGTCACGATCACTTTTTTGTCAATAACTCTCGACATAATGAAGATAGAGAAGTAAAACAGACATGAATGTGTTTGTCTCGTCGAGACACGTCTTTCAATATGCAACATGCCCTACTTGGGTCACCACTTGACCTTGACCTTAGGTCAAATTGTTAAGTTGACTTAACAAGGTCACCATATATATCATTCAAAGCGCCTTGACAAGATAAACACAATGACGTAAACAGTTTTCTGTTATCTTTATTAAGTAAAAAGTTAATGGCGAAAAAACGATTTAGCAAAAAAACTGCATTTTTTTTCTTTTTGACCTCTGGAGCCTTAAATATTGATCTGAGATCAAATCTGAGGACACCTTAGCGATTAAAAATTCACTAGCTGGCGTTTGGTTTTTCCGTTTGTTTCTAACTATCATCGTTTCTGAGATATATAGGAATTTCTGGAGCGATGTCCTAAAACAGAAACAAAACTGGAAAATTTGACCTTTGATGACCTCTGGTGACCTCAATTTTGACCTGACTTTAAAAAAAACTGAAATACTTTCGATGGAACATGTATGAAGCTATCAAATGCCTTTTTCCGCTTCTCGCTACGTTGCGTAGTTTTCGAGATCTCAGGGGGGGGGGGGCGGAAATCAACCCCCTGCAGTTCGTGTTCGGCGCAAAGCCCCTGCAGTGCGCCGGTTAATGATCCGATGCTCCGGTCGAATCTACGTCCACGCTCTCTCACGGTCGGCCAATGCCCCAGCGATAACAACAACACCATCAGCTAGACGTATACATCCCATCTATATTGTCAAATTGCGTGCTCGTCTTTGGGTCATTATCTATTGGGCAGCTCGTTCCCATCGCGTGCTCTCTGCTATCTCTTATATCCACCCAATGCCGCTACCCTAATGATCAGCCTCGAAACCACGCTGCTATCTCCGCTATCTCCTCTTTCATTCACCTAACGGCATTGTGTGTACCTTGCCCAATGATCCGATCAGACCTCGAAAATCACAGGCGCCAGGGTCCCGGTCCCGGTCCCACCGTCACACAGGCGCCAGGGTCCCGGTCCCGGACCTGGTCCCAGCGTCACACAGCCGCCAGGGTCCCGGTCCCACCGTCACACAGGCGCTAGTGTCCCGGTCCCGGACCCGGTCCCACCGTCACACAGGCGCCAGGGTCCCGGTCCCGGACCTAGTCCCAGCGTCACACAGCCGCCAGGGTCCCGGTCCCACCGTCACACAGGCGCTAGTGTCCCGGTCCCGGACCTGGTCCCACCGTCACACAGGCGCCTGGGTCCCAGCCCAGGTCCCAGTCCCAGCGTCACACAGGCGCCATGGTCCCGGTCCCTGTCCCGGTCCCAGCGTCACACAGGCGCCAGGGTCCAAATCAACCCCCCTGCAGTGCGCGGGTTAACCCTATTTGTAACAGGCTCCTGGCTACCCCTATTTGTAACAGGGGGGCGGGAGGGGCGGATTCCGCCCCCCGGAGATCTCGAGATCTACCCGTCCGATTTTCAAAAATGAAACGGTGTTTGGTTCCTCTCAACACGATCTACATTTCTAAATAATACAAATATCTAAACTTTGGATAGGGGGGTAACAGGGGGGCAAAAACTACAAATTTTAGTGGTATTTTTGATCCGACATATCTTTCATGTTTATCGACCGATTTGAACACAACTAATAGGAATCGATAGAGATTGAATTGGAAATTGATATATGACGGTGACATTTGAAAATTAAAAAATCATAGGCGTGTGCAGGTCACTCAATATGGGGGTGAAGTAAATGCGTAATAAAACCATTTTTTTGATGTTGTTGTAAATGAAATGGTATGTGATTGTGACATTAGACAAAACGGTTATACATCATATTTTTGGCCATAGGCAGTACCAGGTTAGTGAAAAAGGGAGGTAAATTGGGAAAAAATATTAACCGCAGACAAGTTGCTACCCAGCACTATAAATATGTTACTGATCGTAGATAGTTCCTTTTTCCATGTTGCACTTCATCATAGGCGTATCCAGGATCCAAACTGGGGCGGCGCAAGACATTTTGAGAAGTATATTATCCGTTATTATGATACTAACTAGTCAACAGTGACTATTTCACATACAACTTCAATTGACATTGCTTACCCCCCTTTTACCCTACCTGGACTCGCCTATTATCTTATAATCGTTCGTAGAGTAGCCTGTGGTGCGTGTTTCATCCGAAAACTGCGGTATGTTATGTCATTGTACGCCCATGCCTCTTAGTTTCCTTGCAATAATATGACCCCCTTTCTTCCATTCCTGAGCGCGCCTCTGCCAAAAATGAATTTATTCCCTTTTCTGGCCTCATATGTGCATATATCATTATAAGCTAAACGTCTATTGCGCCGTTATCGCTGGCATATCGTCATCTCCATGCCAGTCACCCCCCTTTTCATGTTCCTGAACACGCCCCTGAAACTCTATATGTAATAAATTATGCAAATAATGGAAGCAGAAGCTATCTTTTACATCTTGATAGCTATAAATGCCCCTTACATCGCTCTATTGGCTTCCCGCCAAGCATTGAATACTTCCCGGAAGCCCCCCCCCCCCTTTTCAAGCCCCTGAAACCGCCTCTGCCATGTAATTTTTATGATATGTCATTAACAATAACTAATTTGCACTTGTTGCAATCACCGTAAACCGATGTAACTCATTTATACTTGATGCAGTTAGGAAGAAACCGTGAAGATCGCATTTCCGTATTATCGCCAAATTTCGCCTCCGAACCCACCCAAAACTGGGCCCTGGAACCGCCTCTGTTCAGGTTAAGAACTCAAAATTTTGACTCCAAATGCGGTATTCAATTCTATGAAAAGTCCGAAAATTTCATGGCCTTGCTCCCAGCCGTTCTGGAGATATCTGCGAAAAACATGAGGGGGAGGGGGGGGGGGGCGGAATCCGCCCCCCTGTTACAAATAGGGTTAAGACGCATCCTGATTTGAACGGAAATATTAGCAATATTCAAAGATGATTCAACAAGGAAAGTTTGCTTTTAATCAGTTTTTAATGCATAAGAAACCGAAAAATGACTAGGTTACCGAATTTTGTCATTTTTTTGGGGGGGGGGGCGGGGGGGGGGGGGAGACCCCCAAACCTAATTCCAAAAGTTTTTCATCGCTCCGGATCCGCCTGTAATCAGCATCCTCGCGTACCATTGAACTGGTCTATGCCACAGCGATAACAACCTTACCTGTGGCCGGATCGCTGTAGCTTAACGTTCCCACCAGCTTGTCCTTATCCAGCCGGCGCAGAATGTCCTGCAGCGTCTCGTTGCCATGGTGACGGAACAGAAGTGCAGCCGTCGCTCCCAGATGCATCGCTGTCGGCAGGAGAAGATTAATGTTATCGCTCGCATAGCATGCAGCAAGCCTCGCGCTGAATAGGTGCGCGTGCTACCTGTGTAAATATCGCCTCTACGTTTACTATTGAGTTTTATATGGGGGGGGGGGGGGTAACGGGGCTGTGGTGTGATTTTTCACTGAGACTGTACGATGGCCCATACGGTGGGACGAGGATAGTGAATGATTAGTGACATCGTAAGATCAAAGATGACAGCGTAACTAATGTGGGGCTGGAGTGGGGATGTGAGATTGTGATGGAGAACTGCGCATCTGTGCACCAGCTTGCGACAAAGACAAGCGAAATGCCAAGGTCAACCGCTGCACTGCAGGTGGTTGTCCTTGGGATTTATGGTAAACTATAGAACATGCAACTCCCTACGTTAAGTAAGGTTGCTTGATGGCAAGATTCCAGATCAGACACGTTAGACGAGCGAGTTGTCTGTCGCCCGCTCAGATGCCATTTACCATGAAGCTCACCCGGCGTTAATCAAGACAAATGGCCAGGGAGGCAGGTTTTGAAAGGTCAAAACATGTTGCCAAAAGTTAGAGTTGCTTTAAAAATCGTCCCCAAAGTGCCGCACCGCAGGCCCCGCGCAGTGCACAAGGCAGTGCATAGTGTGCAAGGTCCACACATGGTGTGCACACCATGCACTGCACATACGTTTCTCATGGAGCGGCCGACTATCACCCGTGACTTTGATGGAGGCCTCACGTCACCGTAATACATGTCGTTATTCGTCACAAACGTATCATACAACAAGCAAAATTCTGAGGCTCCTTGGGAGACGAGACGTATCATACAACAAGCAGAGATTCTGAGGCTCCTTGGGAGACGAGACTTCATATAAACCTGCCACAAGACCGAAACAGGTGTGCCTTCTGAAAAGCTCCGGGGAAACTGGAGCTATTTTGAGACGTCTCTGAACCCCTCCAACATCTCTCCAGTTATCTCGAGAAAAGGCAAAAAGCTGGATCTCAGATTCTCTAGCTACTCACTATAAATCACGACAGCGTGTGACCTTTATTCACGCCATTCGCAAGTCCGTGGCAGCGTGTGACCTTTATTCACGCCATTCGCAAGTCCGTGGCAGCGTGTGACCTTTATTCACGCCATTCGCAAGTCCGTGCATGTGAAATAATGACACGTTATTCCTATAACGTCGCGTTGCCGATATAAAAAACACACAAGAATCCGTTGACATGAACTTGCGATTTTCACAACAGGACCAGGATCACAGCCTTCTGTAAAATTGGACAGGAGCAATTCCCTGGTAATATGTACTGTATGTATTGCCTCTTGCTATTCTGAACGTGCTTAATGTCTCTAGGTATCGCTGTCCTTAATGTCTCTTGCTCAGGGGTGTAGCTTCTCCAGAAGTTTTTTTTTTGGGGGGGAGGGGGCTGAGCTGGGAAAAATCCCTTAAAGTACCATACAAACAAAAAAATACTGATTTCTCCCCGGATTTAACCCACTTCCTCGTCCAAGTTGGGGGAGGGGCTGAAGCCAAGTTGGGGGGGGGGGGCTGAAGCCCCCTCAACTGAATAGGATCATACACCCCTGCTCTTGCTATACGCACTGTAGACCATGGCTGTGCTCGGGCAGCCATATCTGGCCAGCGTCTCGACCACCATCGCTGCGCAGCGGTGGCTCTGACCGAGACCGCCCAGCTTCTTAGGGACGATCAGTGCCAGCAGGCCCAGCTCGGCCATGGCGTCCAGAGACTCCCGCGGGAACGTGTACGTCTTGTCACAGTGGCTCTGGGGAAATTAGAGCACGGTTGTCACCTAGCGGATCTGGGTCTGTTCACGTTTCTCACGATGCATCTGAGTCTATGAATGTACGTCTTGTACTGTCTCTGGTGATTTGCGTATATTTTGTCACGGCTGATCTGAGGGTTTGTGTATATCTTTCTAGTAGAGGTTGATTTTCCATTGGGTCTGCAGTGCAGGAATATTTGTATCTTTGCACTCCGCTGAGATGCAAAGATAAAAAGGTTTAATGCTCGTTCAACGATAAGGTGAAATAATGTGTTAACTTTGCATCCCTCTCAGATGAGATAAGGTCGCGTGATTTTCGACGAAAAATCAAGTACTGAACTGAACTGGACTGAATCAAACTCTACTTAGAAAGATATATAATTCTTCATGTCTCCCTCGTGGAAGATAGGAAATGTTCTCCGCGCGTGTTTCTGAAGAAAAAAATCGCTCCTTCGTCGCTCGATTTTTCAGTCACACGCTTGGAAAAGATATCCTTATCTTCCACTCGGAGCCAGGAAAAGAATCCTCTATGTCTTATCACTATGGATCTGCGGGTACGTGCACGTCTAGTCACAATAGATCTGCGAGTGCGAGCGGCCGTAAGAACCGAGTGGTCAGAATAACTTGCTTCCATGTGTTGGTCCCGGGTTCGAGCCCCGGTAGATACATGATCTATGGGTGCTGAATGGCATGATGTTGGATACGCCATGTCGATGCGCATGGCAGTGTTTGCTATGCTCACTCTATATAAGACAACAATATATCTTATCTCTGGTTAACGTTTCCAGAGATCTTTGGGTATGTGTCGCAATGGAGCATCGGGTACATACACAATGGCATCATGCAAGCTGGTGTAAGCACAAAACTTGCAGAAGGAATCTGATCCAGTGTTTATTCAACAGACAACACTGATTTATAAACACAATTAGTTGGAGTGTGTTTATGAACGTTTCCATAGTGACAAGTCGTTGTAAACTTGAATCATACACATCTTATTCGAAGAATCACCTAAATTGAAACTTTTTGTTCCGGTGCAGTGAATTAATGAACGAAAATCTCCATACCGCATGCGGACGTATTTTTGTTCGGCAGAGTTCCATCAGGTCCTGCTGCAGCTTCTTCTGCTCGTCATCCAGTGTCCACCAGGGATCGAACTCCGACCCGACGCCCCAGAACGGGCGCCCACCCCACAGCTTCTCCTTCCACGGCGCCTCTCCCTCAGCCATGATGTCTCAGGAAATCTGCAACAGCGGGCATAGTGGATCAGGAACAATTGGATACATTGAATGTAAATAATACACAAAACAAAACATACAGGCATTTCTTTGATCATGAGACAACACAGGTCCGAGGGCACTTCAGAGGCTGACGTCAGTTCAGGTCAGAGGTCGATGTCAGTTCAGGTCAGATGCCGCTAAACACGGATACAGGGCACAAACCTCCATTTACATACACACGCTCACGCAAACGCCGTATCCCGGTCCCGTATCCCGGTCCCGTATCCCGGTCCCGTATCCCGGTCCCGTATCCCGGTCCCGTATCCCGGTCCCGTATCCCGGTCCCGTATCCCGGTCCCGTATCCCGGTCCCGTATCCCGGTCCCGTATCCCGGTCCCGTATCCCTGTACCGTATCCCGGTACCGTATCCCGGTACCGTATCCCGGTCCTGTATCCCGGTCCGGTATCCCGGTCCGGTATCCCGGTCCGGTATCCCGGTCCGGTATCCCGGTCCGGTATCCCGGTCCGGTATCCCGGTCCGGTATCCCGGTCCGGTATCCCGGTCCGGTATCCCGGTCCCGTATCCCGGTCCCGTATCCCGGTCCCGTATCCCGGTCCCGTATCCCGGTCCCGTATCCCGGTCCCGTATCCCGGTCCCGTATCCCGGTCCCGTATCCCGGTCCCGTATCCCGGTCCCGTATCCCGGTCCCGTATCCCGGTCCCGTATCCCGGTCCCGTATCCCTGTCCCGTATCCCGGTCACAATCCCGGTCCCGTATCCCGGTCTCGTATACCGGTCCCATATTCCGCTCCCATATTCATTAACCTAAAAATGCATACATCCCGTCCTGTATCCCCTTCTGGTATCCTTCTGGTATCCCGCTTATGCCTCCCAGTAATGTCTCAACTACTTGTGTCGCGTTTCATTTCCCTGTCCCGTGTTCCCGTTTTGAGACGCCGGACCTCCTCACTTGAGACGCTCAGGAGAGCACGTGCAACTCAACAGCGCAAGCCCCAAACCCTCGAGTCCTTCAGCAGTGTCGCATACGATACATGTGCTCTAAACGCAGCCCAAATCAATGTTCGAACAGGTCTGATGTTGTGTAAAAAAATCGCTATCGCAGCTTTTACCTCTGCAGGGCTTTGGCCCGGCACAAAAATGACTTACAAGAACAATATGTCTTTTACAAATACAATAATTAGTATATTTATACAATACATTTAGCCATGACAACAAACACATTTAACCCGGCATTGACTTGGGTCTCAGCTGACCACCTTTTGCTCAAAATATGGCATTTTTATGATTGGTTCAAGTTTAGCTGACATTTGTGTCAAAGTCGTGTGTAGTGACGTCACTAATTTCGCTATACCTCGATAAAAAAATCCCACCAAATTGCTTCCTTTTTTCACAGAATACGTACAATCGATGTAGGAGAATGTACCCAAAGTTGCACGTTGATAGCGCTATTGTTTTTTTGAGTTATTATGAAAGTTCATCAAGGGGGCGTTCCCAGTCAATGCCGGGTTAAGTACCTTTTGTTGACATAAAAAGATATTCCTTCAGTATTTACCAGTGGTGGATGATCACATCATTGTATCGGCATCTGATAGTTACCTGCGGTCACAGAACCGTTCCGCTGTCGGTCCGGGTCGCTGCCGTCCCCTCCTGTCGCGGCTGGCTCACTCTGGCGACTGGCAGATATACACACTGAACACACAGCCTCTGCCAGAGCTCACGGTAAATAGACCAGCCCTGTGTTCACGGACCCTGCGGTTGGCTGCGGTTCGGCGGTCAGCAGTGGTCGGCACCAGGGGGGTAACTAAAGTGGGGATGGGGCGAACGGTATGACGTCACACGGCTGTGGTTGGCTGCGGTTCGGCGGTCAGCAGTGGTCGGCACCAGGGGGTAACTAAAGTGGGGATGGGGTGAACGGTATGACGTTATACGGCTGCGGTTGGCTGCGGTTCCGGCGGTCGGTACGAAGTAACCGCAGGAGAAATGTCACGTGAAGTGGCGCGTCGCGGTATTCAGTGTTCAAGAGACGCCTGCTTGTGATGGCGCATGAGGAAAGGGGCGGGGCTAGAGCCTGCTGGACACCGCCGAACCGCAGGTGGTCGTGAACAGGCCTCCGGGCTCTGGGGCGGGAGGCGCGGTCATGGAACTCGTCCCGGTCACGTGACCGGCCCTCCGCTCGCTTTCACTCTGAGTTCTGACCTTGGTTGTCTTCAGCTAGAGGTCACTGCACCATTCTATTTACCGTGACCGCACCGGGGACTGGCCATATGAGACAGCCACATGCGAGACATGCGAGACAGACACATGCGAGACCCACACCAGACTCATGTCAAGTACAAATTTGTTTGTCTAATTACGGAGGATTTACACTGGGAGGGTGAACGTTGGGGTTATCGGGTTTGTTAATTTTGTTGGGATGCGCACTTCTGTTACCAAATTTGGCCACATTCAGGTCTAATGACGAGCCACCCGACGATTTGTGAATAATCTGGTGAGCGGGGCGTGACTTCACCGGAAACGAATTCTCCGGCGGCCAGAGCAGGCAGATGTGATTCGGCCGCCACTGAAGTCCAGTGAATAAGTCATGGATGGAATTTTACGCGATATTCTGCCGGTAATAAGCGGAAAGCAACAACCTATATGAGTGCGTTTTGTATTTCAATGGTTGCAGATCGAAAACGAGGAGTTTGTGTGCCAATATTATCCAAATGGGCACAATTGCAGTCATTAATATTCAATGCTCACTACTTATTATAAGCGATTAGCGAGAAAGATGAGTTGGCAATGCCCCGATTTCAAAATTCTCCATACAAGCAGGGCCTCAGCTAACATGTTAACTGGAAGGGTAATTGCCCCCCCCCCCCCCAGTGGTCGCAAATTGCCCCTCCAGTGACCAAATTGTGCTCCTCCAGTGGGAGCAAAAAGCATAGGTAAAAAATAAATATGCTCTCTGTGAGACGAAGAATAGTCACTAGATTTTGTGTGCGATATAAGGTTCGCAATGCATTATGCATATAACTATTTATATAACTATTTCTGTTAACTTGCCGAGTAGGTCGGCACGAATGTAACCATATTTCTAAAAAACATATCAACGGGTACTGTTAGCATTATGCCGTAATACCATTTTTCGAACTGCCCCCCCCCCCCTGCAGTCGAAACTGCTTAGCCGGGGCCCTGCATTCAATCTATTCATGAGTACCACTAATGCGGTGGCGGGTGGCGACGAACTGAAACGCCCCTTCTAACTCGGGAACTGAAACGCCCCTTCTAACTCGGGAACTGAAACGCCCCTTCTAACTCGGAAACTGAAACGCCCCTTCTAACTCGGGAACTGAAACGCCCTTTCTAACTCGGGAACTGAAACGCCCCTTCTAACTCGGGAACTGAAACGCCCCTTCTAACTCGGGAACTGAAACGCCCCTTCTAACTCGGCTCCTATGGAGAGTAGACGGAATACAAAAATACTGTTCGATAGCTCGTCAAAAATAATTTCGAAACTATTGGTTATTTTTTTAAGCAGGTCAATATTGAGGTCACCAGAGGTCATCAAATGTCAGATTTTTCAGTTTAAGAACTTCGCTCCAGAAACCCCCAAATATCTCGGGAACTATGATAGCTAGGAGCAAACAAATACAAAGCAATCGAAATCTATAAAAATAAATGAAATCGCCATTGGTATCCTCAAATTTTAGCTCAGGTCAATAGTTTGGGCTCCAGAGGTCACCAAAGGCCAACAGGCTATTTTTTGGTCAAACTGTTTTTCGAAAATAACTTTTTGCCTAATAAAGATAAGGTAATCAGTTTGAGCCCATCATGTTTGTCTCGTCAAGGCGCCTCGAACCATATTAATGCAGACCAGGTTAGGTCAACTTATAAATATGAACTCAGGTCAAGGTTAAGTGGTGACGCAAGTAGGTCATGTTGCATATTGAAAGACGTGTCTTGACGAGAAAAACATATTGGTGTCAGTGTCACTTCTCTATCTTTATTCTGTCGAGAGTTATTGACAACAAAGTGTTGGTGACCTCAGATGACCTCTGCCGACCCTGTAGAAGTCACTGAACACAAGTTGTACCGGGTTCATCAAGAATGAACTATAATACAATTATCCAGGTGAAATTGGACGGATATCATGCGTATCCTCGGAAGAGGAAACATTTGAATATTTCCCCATTGACTTATAATGGGGTGGTCACGAAATTGACACGACCTTTGGTCACAGATATAAACAAAACCCGAGATAAACGAATTGTAGGTAGGGGAGACCGGGTCACTTGGTCGCCTTTTTATACAATATATTTTAAAATCATGGTCACATATTTTGCTCACTTACACAATGCTAATAGGTGTAAAATGTATTTGTTGTTCCGGTATATTAAGCATACAGCGATAGTACAATTCGTTTTAGTGGCATTTACACATTTGTACAGGCCACTCAACCGGCCAACTCACCCCGGGTCCGGACCGACTTGGCTGGGGGGGGTGGGGGGAGGGGGTCACTTGGCCGGTGGTTGGAATAGAGTAAGTAATACCCACTGCGGGCGAGTCAACTTCAACGACGTCAGCTTCAACGACGAAGGCCGTGAGCAGACCAGTGTATGGTCGCCCCCGCATGAGAGCATTTTGTGAACACCGGGTTGCAGCGCGGCTGCCTGAGACGGTGTCGTCGTTTTTCCGTCACCGAATAGACCGGACGGGGATGCCGGTCTCGGCAGACACGACTTTCAGGAAGACGCTCGTACCCGCTCCACCGCAGCCAGCAGTTGGTCACGTGTGTACGCGGCGCGATTGCCGCGCTTGACCAAGGCGGATCCAGGGGCGGGGGGAGGCCATGCCCCCCCAGACTGTTTAGGGGGGGGGGGGGGGTAAACTATGTTTCCCCCCTCCAGACGTGAAGTTCCCCCTGGTCTTTTCGCTGACGGCTGACAGCCTGCTACGCGCATTAACCGTATTAGCGTATTAGCGTATTTACCCGTATTAGTTAATACCCCCCTTAAAAAATATGCCACTGGATTTGCCCCCCCCCCCTCCCCCCCAAAAAAAACACGGATAGATCCGCCCTTGCGCTTGACGTAGGTGCGCATGAGAGACTTGTGTACAGAGTAAGTGCGATTAGTATAATCATTTTTACAAAACCAGGGCGACTTGGCCGCCCGGCCAATGCACCCCGAGCGCACCGGTCAAGTCGCCCAGGAACGGGTTTAGAATATAAACAGTCTGCACACTCGCCAAAATTATCGCTAAAACTAGCAAATCGATCACACAGTTGCTTGAATTGCTAATACATCGCACCATAATGTCGGAATTTTTATGCGACCCAAACGCACCATACAAAGTTTCGTACGAAAACAAAAGTTACGTTTTTGGGCGAAAATTCCCGTTCCATCAGTTTTGAAGAAAACTATAGGAGCAGGCATGTTGTTGCCTTTGCTCCAGTTACTCCCAACGCCGAGAGATGGTGACAGGTTCAAATGCATTCATTCAGGGTTGCCAGAGAGCGTAAGCGTGTGGGCGGCCAAGTTGCCCCGGCGGCCAAGTGACCCCGGTCTCCCCTACCTTATGAAATCCTGTAAGTTTGAAACCGATCGGCCAAAACCTGTGGCTGTAGTAGTACGACCACAAACGTCTTTGGAGGTGGGGTCACGTGACCTGGTCTGGTGGCCTGACCTGATATGACCCGAGGTTCAAAATTTCACACAATGTGGGTAATTCATGCCCAAACACCTGTGCCGAAAAAGGCTGCGCTGTGCGCCGTCGTTTTTCCGCTATCCTCGAAAAACCTCAGGGAGGCGTCTAAACGCCCCCCACCCCGGCACGGCGCGGGTTAATACGCTCGGTCAGACCCGAGGAATTCCGGCCAGGTTGTGCAGTAAGAGTGGAAGACGGTCTATATTTGCCATTGCCAGACCACCTCGCACCTTTCTGCATCATATCCAACATAAAAGCATGGCTAAAAGCCACCGAAAACGATTCCAGACCATTATATAGAGCGTGGACGGGGCAACTGAGTTACCAGCCCAATGACTTCATCCACAGGCAGCGGGGGACGGTACAAACAAATGCTGACGGTTTTACCGTTATAGGGCCTTCGCGCTGAGGACCAGATACCCCCCTACCCCAGTCAACGACTTTTCGCCGATGACGATCCGACGCCCCTCCCCCCGGTCAACGACTCCTTCGCACTAACGACTGGATGCCACCCCCGATAACAACTTTGAAACGCCAATGTTGGTCTCCCCAAACCCGAACCCTA
>JAXIVJ010001526.1:87500-135117 GCA_036785665.1 Chirona hameri
TTCCCTGGTGTATAACTGACCTGCCACATGGTCTACGAGATCACCTATGAATCTTAGACCATTTTTATCCCATTTTTGTATTACGCTATTCGTGTATTTCGTGTAATCTGAAAACCAAATTGGATCTGTCAATATTTGGGGGTAGCCGGTTTGTAATACTCCATAAGATCAGCCCATGCTTGCACTACGTCTACCCAAAACGAATTTTGTAGCTCTTTCACCACTTCAGTCAGTTTCTTGGACCCGTATAATACCAGGGAATCGACCGGTGGCAACTCGGCCAGGGCCAGCTGAGCCCAGTCTTGCTGGGACCAGTACAATCGCTTAATTAACTTTTCAAACTTTTTTCTTCAAACTTTTGATAAATGAAGTCAGGTCTACCATTTGTATGCCGTCATACCTGAAAAGCTGTATGGTTTTAGCTCTTTTTACTAGATCACTTCTGTTACTCCAAAGAAACTTGTAAAACCGATGTTCGATCTGTTTTATAGTTGATTTTGACGGGTTCGGTAAGGCCATAAATATATGAACAAGCTTTGACAGAAGTAGGGATCCAGTGCTTGTGATAAAAATTGCCAGGAAACGCTTTCAAAAGCGGCTTCAAAATCAGCGGCAAGAATGAGCCCCGATTTCCGGTTATATTCATGTGCTCTATAACATCGTAAACTAAACGAATATTCTCCCCTATATATCTGCCTTTTAAATACGCTGATTGCGACGGAGATATAAGGACGTGCATTACACTTTTTAAGCTTTGGGTCAGAGCCGCTGAAATGATTTTGAAATCTGTGTTGAGTAGTGATATAGGTCTCCAGAGCCTTTGACCGAATCCGCTGGTTTCCCTGCCTTAGGGATGAGTGTGATTATGCCTTCGCGGAACGGGTTTATGAGTTTGCCTCCTGCTACATTCGAATTAAATGTCCTGAAAAGGAGTGGACCAAGGTATGGCCAAAAGTGCTTAAAAAAGGCTGCTGTGAACCCATTAACTCCTGGAGACTTGCCCTTCTTCATCGACATCAGAGCTGTTGTTAGTTCATCAAATGTAATTGGCATTTCTAGTGATGCTTTTTGTTCTGCATTTAATTTTCTTGCAATGCTACACTGCAAGTAGGCACTTGCATCGTGGAAATCGTTTGTCGTGCTATATTTAACGGATAGGTGAGTGGTAAATTCTTCCAGAACCTCCTGCTTCTTACTTATTATCTTCCCATCGAGTTTTAAGCATTGGACAGATTTACGCACAGCGTTTCTTTTCTCCAAGGAAAGAAAATATTTGGTGCATTTTTCCCCGTCATCATACCAGGCAACTCTTGACCGTGTAATCAAACCTTGTATTTTTGGAGCTCTGAGTTGTTCTAATTTACTCTGCATTATTTCTATCTGATTCGCTTGATACTCCGTCATGACATTCGGAAAATTTTCGCGAAGCACGTTTATTTCCTGAATTAACTTGTTTTTTTTTTCTCTCGAGCGTGGCGTGCCTTGCGGTTTGCAAATCTAACAGTTTCGCCCCTAATCATCATCAATAGTGTTTCATAGAATAGTCCTATGTCTATAATGAATTCAATTTGATTGTAATTAGATGGGGATGCAATAAAAGTTGCCGAGTATATCGGAATTGAATATTGTTTTATTTGTTCTGTGATGCATTGCTCTATCTTGGCTGAGTAATCCAAATCGGTAAGCAGGTCTTCGTTGAATTTCCACAGGTATGATCCTCGTTCCGCATCTGGCTCTTTAATTATAAAGGAGATGGCACTGTGATCTGTTCTGTACCCGGCTACTATATCAGTGGTAGAGATGTGGCTCACAAGCTGCTCACTAAGAAAAAACATATCCAGCCTTCCACATTTTAATGGATTACGTTTCATCCACGTGCACTGTTTTTTATTCGGATGAAATCGTCTCCAGATATCTACGAGGATATGTTTTTGTGCGGTGTTCAGAAAATGCGCTTTAGCATTTTTGTTATTTTCGCGAACGTAGTTGGAATCACTTTTGAGATCCATAATAAAGTTGAAATCGCCTCCTATGATTATGTTATCGATCGGCAATGACTCCATACATTCGTCTAAGCCGTCGAAAAAGCTTGGACTGTCCTCATTAGGGCCATATAAACTGATCATCGTATAGACTAAGGAGCGAATTTTACACACAATAATTATGAAATTCCCATTCGGGCATCGTTTTTCTGCTATGATCTCGTGTGGCGTAGAACTTTTGAAAAGAATTGATGTACCCCTGCTGTTATTTGTTTTGCAGGAATGGTATGCTTTGCCTTTCCAGAGAGTGTCAAAATAAGGTATTGACCGATCGGTTAAGTGGGTATCTTGCAGGAAGACTACGTCGTAGTGGCAGTTTTTAATATAATGCACGACATCACGCCTCTTTTGTTGACCTCCAAGCCCACGACAATTCATTGACATAAATGTCATTTCAACCATCTGAAGTTCTTAGGAATATACACTTGCATTGGAACCATGCAAATTAAAAAGGCGATAACCGGCATCCGCTTAGGTGTCCGCGCTTCCCGGGTCATACGCCTGCACCCGACTGCGGCGACCGCACCCGCGGCGGTGGTGGTGGTGTGCGTTTGCGTGTGTGTGTGTGTGTGTGTACTGTGTATGCGTGTGAGACTCTGTATCTGTACTGTGTACTCTGTACTCTGTACTTTGTAATGTGTGGACTCTGTATGACCTGTGTTGACAGCTCGGCTGCGTCCAGCACTACCGAGCTAAGCGGTGTGGATATGTTGACTAAGTTGCCTTTATAATTGCCTAATGGACACTGCCAAGAAGCTGATTCCCGAATCCGACAGCGTGCCACTGCCGTTCCGTTAACCGCGGTACGGGGCAAGCGCGGGCTCCGTGCGGGACGGCCACTAAACAATACACGCGAAACCATACGGGCACTATACTATCCTCAGTGGCCTAAGGGTTCAGACACTAGTATGTACTTATACAAGTTTGAATTCGCCGCGGCCAGAGAGGACTGGGGCGCAGTGGGCACTGCGGCAGCCAACAACTATCCTCACAGCAGCCACGGCCCATGAGCGCGCAGCCCCGCAGGCGCAAGTGAGACATCAGCCAGCCGGCACTGTGTCGCCCGGACGGGCCTCGCAGCACCCGGCACGAGGGCCGCCCACCGACAGAGTGACCCGGCACACTGAATCCGCGCGCCAGCGGGCTCTGACGCAACATATATCTGCCTACTGACCACTTCTCACAAGAGTAGCGTACCGTGCGCGACAAACTAACATTTAACTGACTCTTCAACAAAGTGCTCGAAAGATAATTATTAACAGTGCAGCGTTTTCGGATTTACACAGTACGGAATACGAGCACAACTACTATGTGACTGAACGCAGCGAAGACACCGGCGCCTCGACCAAGCCAGTACTGCTCAAACAGAAACGAAGCTTGTTGAAATTAAGCTACTAACAAATAGGGCTTCTGGGATCTCGAGTACGATGGAGATGCACCTTTATTTGATCACCTGGACAAGAAAAGGCGCGACTTCACCTTGACCTCGCCTTAGACTGACTCGTACTGTCCTCACCTTGTCGCAGCCAACAGTCTCACCATGCATATGATATGCACCATGCCCATGCCATGCACCATGCACCATGATAGTCTACAGTCAGTCCCGCGCACCAGTGCCGCCAGATGGCGGCCGCTCCGCAGCTCCGGACCGGTCCGGCTCCGGCTGCGCCGACTCGGCCGGCCTCCCGGGCCGCCCGGGGTGCCCTTCGGTCGGGAACGGGAGGGCGGGGTCTTGCAGAGGAGGCTCCAGGGCCGGCACGCGGGACGCCGGCGGACCCGTCCAGGGTGTCCGCAGCCTCGCGCTCAGCGGATCGCCCGCAGCCGGGGAATCTCGATGAGATGTGTCACGGCGCCGCGTAGTACCGCCGCCGGCGTGCCGCTGAGGCCGCGGGCTGGCCCCAGCGCGCGGGGCGGCGGGAAACGAGCACCGCCCAGAATCCGCCGCAGATGCTGCTCGTCCGGTACACGAATGTTGCTGCCTCCTTTCTTCGTCCTGCACCAGACGACGCCGCGACGGCTGAACACGGAGGCGATGATGGCGCCGTTCTCCCGTTTCCGTGCCTGGAGCAGCTCCTGATACGGGGCAGCGTTGGTCGCGGTCAGGGACTCTGAGAGGTAGAGTGGCGCCATCTCTCGTCCCGACCACGAACCACCGCCGCGGCGCGAACGTGCGCTAGCTACGAGACAAACACGATGGCGCAATAACTATTGCTTTATCTTAACTAGGTAAAAAGTGATTTGCGAAAAACGGTTTTGCCAAAAAATCACTCTTTTGACATTTGATGACCTCTGGAGCCTAAACTATTGACCTGAGCTCAAATCTGAGAACACCTATATCGATTGCATTTTTCAAGAGCAGTCGATTGCTTTTTCTGTTTGCTGTTAACTATCATAGTTCTCGAGATATTTGGGTGGTGTTCGAAGCGAATTCCTAAAACTTGAAAATCTGACCCTTGATGACCTCTGGTAACCTCAATATTGACTTGAGAAAAAAATGAACGAAATACTTTCGAAAGAGCTTGTCTCGAGATATCTAACGTCGTTTGCCGCTTGTCGCTACGTTGCGTGTATTTCGAGATCATAGGGGGGGGGGGGGGGGCGAAATCCGCCCCCCTCCTGGGCGTGTAAATATCAGAGGCCCTCCAGGGCGCGTGTAACGCTGTTCCCCGTCCTTTGACCTGAAATTTTACCTTAAAAGTCAGGACTGAAAGTCTCCCCCACGCTAGATTATGACCCAATGAATCGTTTGATACCATTTTAAAGAAAATCGGACGGTAACTTTAGGCTCCAGCGCGTTCCTCTTAGTTTGACTTCAAATTTGACCTAGAAGGTCAATCTCTATCGCAAAATAGACTTGATTTTTTTTTAATCAGCATGGTCCGATTGACCTATGCACGAAGTTTGTGGAATCAACCGTTAACGCTGTTCCCCGTCCTTTGACCTGCAAATTAACCTTGAAGGTCAGGACCTGAAAGTCTCGTTCACGCTAGATTTTGACCCAAGGAATTGTTTGAGACCATTTTAAAGCAAATCGAATGGTAACTTTAGGCTCCAGCGCGTTCTCCTTCGTTTGACCTCAAATTTAACCTAGAAGGTCAATCGCTATCGCAAAATGGACTTGATTTTTGGAATCAGCATGGTCTGATTGACCTATACACGAAGTTTGGGGAACATGAAAAGTTGACTCTGGAGTTGTGTGATGACGTCACGGACATCTGTAGGTACCACTGCCGCTCACAGGCCCGCGGCAGTGCTGTATCTACGCCTCACGGTGACCCCTGCCATTTGCCTGGTGTTTACAGTTTGCAGTGTGCTGCAAACTGTAAGTCCTGCGACGCACGCGACTGTTGCGACACGTCATCTTGTGTCTTGTGTATAGGTTAGCCCAATGGCGTCGCTAGGGTCTCAAAATTGGTAGGGACAAATCCAAGTGCACGCGTACTTTAACCCTCACCAGTGCAGGGGGTGGATGCCACCCAGTGGCGCACGCAGGGGGGGGGGGGGGGGGTCAAAGGGTTCAGCTGACCCCCCGAAATTTCTGAGGGGCCCGTATTTCTGAGGGGCCCGTTTCTGGTAGGGGCCCGGTCTTGGTCAGGCCCGATCGAGGTAGGGGCCCGGTGCTGGCAAAGGCGTGGCATGGGATTATGGGGCCCGGTCACAACAGGGCCCGGTCCTCGCATATTCTTGACACGGGCCCGTTTCTGGTAGGGGCCCGGTTTTGGTCAGGCCTGATCGAGGCAGGGGCCCGGTGCTGGCAAAGGCGTGATATGGTGCCCGGTCAGAACGAGAGCCCGGTACTTGAACATTATTGATGCGGGCCCGTTTCTGGTAGGGGCCCGGTCTTGGTCAGGCCCGATCGAGGCAGGGGCCCGGTGCTGGCAAAGGCGTGATATCGGGCCCGGTCAGAACGAGGGCCCGGTCACAACAGGGCCCGGTCATTGCATATGCTTGATACGGGCCCGTTTCTGGAAGGGGTCCGGTCTTGGTCAGTTCCGATCGAGGCAGGGTCCCGGTGCTGGCAAAGGCGTGACATGGGGCCCGGTTAGGATGAGGGCCCGGTCACAACAGGGCCCGGTCCTCGCATATTCTTGATACGGGCCCGTTTCTGGTAGGGGCCCGGTCTTGGTCAGGCCTGATCGAGGCAGGGGCCCGGTGCTGGCAAAGGTGTGATATGGGGCCCGGTCACAACAGGGCCCGGTTCTTGCATATTCTTGATACGGGCCCGTTTCTGGTAGGGCCCGTTCTTGGTCAGGCCTGATCGAGGCAGGGGTCGGTGCTGGCAAAGGCGTGGCATGGGGCCCGGTCAGGACGAGGGCCCGGTCATAACAGGGCCCGGTCCTCGCATATTCTTGATACGGGCCCGTTTTTGGTAGGGGCCCAGTCTTGGTCAGGCCCGATCGAGGCAGGGGCCCGGTGCTGACAAAGGCGTGATATGGGCCCGGTCACAACAGGGCCCGGTCCTTGCATATTCTTGATGCGGGCCCGTTTCTGGTAGGGGCCGGTCTTGGTCAGGCCCGATCGAGGCAGGGGCCCGGTGCTGGGAAAGACGTGATATAGGGCCCGGTCAAAACGAAGGCCCGGTCACAACAGGGCCCGATCCTTGCAAATTCTTGATACGGGCGTATTTGATATTGATACTTATTTTTTACATTATCCATTGTTGCTTTAGGAAATAGTGTATGGCAAATTGTGGCAACATGATGGTGGGCGCGAATGACGTAGTCGAGACGCACTAAAATCCCAACGATGATGATGATGACACAACTACCGGAGATCGGACTGCCTAACCTGCCTAACCTGTAAAATATAATTGTTGTTGTTGTCATTTACCTGCCTAACCTGCCTAACCTGTAAAATATAATTTCTGGTGTTGTAATTTATCTCATTTCGTCAAATTTACTCTCGACAGTTGTACCGCACATCAGTAGCACACGCACCTAAAATTCGCACATCAGTAGCACACGCAGTCACCTTACAAGACATTGACAAGCAAATTATAATGTCTCAGGTCCCATGCTGTAGGGGGCCCGCTCAAAAACAAGTGACCGAAATCCGCGAAGTTTTCTAAAAACGGGTGGGGGCCCGCTCACAGGGGCCCGGTTTAGGGCTCTGACCCCCCCCCCCCCCCAAAAAAAAAATGGAATCCTGCGTGCGCCACTGATGCCACCCCTCGTTTTTTTCCGAAATAACTCGCGTAAATATCAACTGATTGCGATGGAACTTTCAGTACCCCACGTTTTAATAATTTCACACAACTTCTGACAATGTTATGTCACGCGACGCGACGCGACGCGAGTTATTCCCGAAAAACCGAAGGGGTGGCATCCACACCCCCTGCACTGGTGAGGGTTAACACTATGAAGTCCGTTTTTTTCGAAATTCGCGCCCAATCGCCTAATATCATCGTTCACAATTCCGTTTTCTTCCAGCCAATAACCTTGACGAGTCCGCTCACCGGTACGCACAAAAATCAATTAATTGCAGCATTGTGCAACAATTGTAAATAGTTATATTTTTTGCTTAAAGGGAATGTTTCACTTTTCTGGAAGTTGTCAAATATACGCTGGTTGTAGTAGAAAATATGAAGTAAGTGCTGCTGAAAACGATGGTGATATTTTTCACTCGAAAAGTCACTTAACTTTATACAAATTAAGTTTTTAGATTTGGGCGAATGACGTCATCATTGAGCCTATTTAGCCTATTTCGCCTATTTAAACCTATTTCGCCTACTTAATTTGTATAAAGTTAGGTGACTTTTCGAGTGAAAAATATCACCATCGTTTTCATCAGCACTTACTTCACATTTTCTACTACAACCAGCGTAAATTTGACAACTTTCAGAAAGGTGAAACATTCCCTTTAAGCAAAAAATATAACTATTTACAATTGTTGCACAACGCTGCAATTAATTGATTTGTGTGCGTAGTGGTGAGCGGACTCGTCAAGGTTATTGGCTGGAAGAAAGCGGAACTGTGAACGATGATATTAGGCGATTGGGCGCGAATTTAGAAAAACGGACTTCATAGTGTTAACACTCACCAGTGCAGGGGGTGTGGATGCCACCCCCTCGGTTTTTCGGGACTAACTCGCGTAAACATCAACTGATTGCGATGAAACTTTCAGCACCGTATTTTTGAACAATTTGATACATATTTGGACAATTTTGAGCTTGTAAGTTACATAACACGTGATCTATGACCTGCTTTTCAATGTCATGTCAGGCGCAACTGGCGTCCCGTAGTATCGATCCTTGTAACTTGTGCAGTTTCCGAGTGTTTGCTGTTCAGGAGCATATGCGCAGGTGTTTACAGGCGACAGTTGTGGTTTCCACTGAGCTTGTGGCCTCGATTGACCTTTTCAGAGGTCAACCGAGGTCACTGACCTCCGATGACCTCAGATGACGTTTTTGGCTTCTGGCAGTTTCTAGGACATTTTGTGACTCTGATTTAAAATCTGGGATCCATTTTACATAATTATACGTTCCACTGGGGTCAACCGTTTCCACAGGTCAACTGAGATCACTGACCTCAGATGACCTGACATGACCTTTTGGGAATTTGGCAGTTTCTATGACATTTTGTGACGCTGATTTCAAATTTGGCACACATTAAAGGGAGTGTGCCTACTCACATCCCTTAGTTGGAGTTATTGACACTGGTCTATAGAACACAATTTTCTGAATTGAACCATTACTTCATTTCTCCAGATTCACCCTAGTTGCTGAGATATTCAAAGACTCCAGGAATTTGCTTGGGAGCAAAAAGTTATCGGGTAGACTCCAGATGGCTTCCCACTACTAAAAGCACTGCAACTATCGATTATCCCGCTAGCATATCGTTATCACCGGCCAATAGCAATTCGAACAAACAGCTCGTGCGCGCTGATAGCAGCTGCCGAACAACAGAACCTGGGCGGCCATCATGCTTTTCGACGGTTTGTTCACATTGAACCAGACTGGTTATTAATTTGTATGCGATGTTCGGGCTCGCACTAAGAGCTGGAGTTTTCGCAGCAATTGGCCGCCAGGGACCGCTAGTGAGCCATGGTGTTTACCCTGGCTCACTAGCGGTTCCTGGCGGCCTGAAGCTGCTAAAACTCCAGCTTTTAGTGCGAGCTATCTCGGTCGAATCTTTGGTAGCTGTGTTATCGTGGTTTTAGTTTGGTAATTGGTATTGTCCTTCCAGTAACTTGACAATCCTGGCTGATGCGTTGACAAATCTTCAAACGAACGATAACGGTCATTTGTGGAAATGCCGAATCAGTGCTGCGTCCGTGGTTGTAGATCAAGGCTGTATCAAGGCAATAGATAAGATACCAGAAATGTACTTATAAACAATGTCGCTGCTGTATAAACAAAAATCGTGCATATGACTACGAAGAAGCATCTCGATCGCTGCACCGCCCACCGGTACGTGTTGAGATACGGTTTTGACTGATAGTAGTTTGAATAAAAATAATTATTGAACACCAAAGCCTTTAGGCTATTATAATGTATTTTAAATATTAGGTCAAGGTAAGTCGGTATTCGTCATTGGCATAGGCGGTCTTCAGGTTATTCAGTAACCTGATTCAAATTCTTAACACAATAAATATGACAAATCAATGGTTCATAATCTAAAAATGTTTGGTAGGTATTTTTAAGTCTATTTTCCAATTAACTAGTAACATTAACATGGGAAATAGACAGAACTGCAACTAATCAGATTTGTAACCTGAAAATAGACTATGATTGAAACTCTGGCATTAGTTCAGTAATTTACCTCCCCAGTTTATGGTGTTCTTGAGGTCCTTAATAGTGGAAGAGTAGTCTGCTGACTAATATTATGACATACTGAACAGTGGGTTATCTTTCTTGTAGAGGTTGATTTTCCATTGGGTCTGCAGTGCTGGAATATTTTTATCTTTGCACTTCCCTGAGATGCAAAGATAAAAAGGTTTAGCACACATTCAATGATAAAGTGAAATAATGTGTTATCTTTGCATCCCTCTTGAGATAGTCGGAACTCACATGAGATAAGGTCATGTGAGTTCCGACTAAAAATAAAGTACTGAACTGAACTAGACTGAATCAACCTCTACTTAAAATATGGAATTCTTCATGTCTGCCTTGTGGAAGATAAAAATATTTCTGTGTGTTCCTGAAAAACCTCGCTCCTTCATTGCTCGTTTTTTTCAGTCGCACGCTTGGAAAATATATTATTATCTTCCACTCGGAGCCATGAAGAATCCTCTATACTGTCTGTCTACAAGATGGTCTGGGGTGGGGTCCAGGGGGCCATGCCCACTCAGTGGGTTCCACAGCACAGTGAGCGAATGCGAGCGGAGCGTTCTAAACATGGATCCCTATGACCGTAATTGCTGTAAAGATTAGGTCAGGTTTGATTATGTATAGTTTTTGGTGACATAGTTTTGGTATTACTGGTACGCTTTTCTGTCTGTCGTAATAATACTCTCTTTCTTTGTTATGGACCTCAAGAACACCATTAACCGAGGAGGTGAATTACTGAACTAAAATCTGAAACTGAACAGAAACTTGTCCCTTATGTCATAGAGTGTAATTATGTAATTGTCATGTTGTGTTATATCATCAGTGTAACGCTTCAGTTTTATAATTATTTTTGCCTCAACGCTCATCTTCAAAAGAGAGCTATTAGATAATATAATTGTTTTGTAATGGTTATTTTTGATAGATCACTAAATAAATATATTAAATTATTTTTGACTTTTGAAGACAAAAAAAAACTCGCTCCTCCATGATTATGGGTTTCATGCTCAGTCCAGACTGGTTACTGATTTAACTTTTTTTTTGGCACGATTCAATCACAATTCATTTTGGAACCTGAATGATTAAATCACTGTTCAAGTCATGATTTTTTTTTGTGAATTGATTAAATCAATGCATCAAAAAAATGTGCATTTATATATGTTCTGTATTTAAGGGTGCCAGGGCAGACAGCCAGCTGTTGGCTGCCTCGATGGCAGCATGCAGATTGAAGGAGGCAATGCGTGTGTGCTTCAGGCACTTTGCGGCTCATGATTATGAGTAAGGCTCACATGTTAAGTTGAAGAAGTCTGCCATCCCATCACTGGTGTTTGTTGATCCTTACCGCTTGTGTATTAAAGTAGGTGCTTAACTATGATAAACTTTGCCTTGTGAAGGAATACACACATTTTGGAGCACCGATTTCTTTGAAAATCATTGTAACGGCTTACCATTTGGGCCAAATTTAGTTATCACTTTATTGATTAGCATCAGGGGCGGATCCAGGGGGTAATGGGACACATGCCCCACAAAAGTCTGAGGAGGGCCCCCTCTGTGGACGGTTGGGCCTGTGTCCATCCGTGTCTGAGGACCTGAGGGCCCTTGCTAAGCCCGGGGCACAGCCATGACTGAGAAGGCCCTTTCCAGACCTTTGATGGCCCAACACTGGTCTGAAAGGGCCCTCGCTGGGCCTGAGAGGGCATTTACCAAGCTTTGAGGCCTTACGACAGTCCAAGGGGCCCTTACCAGGCTAAGGTAGCACAAAGCTGGTTTGAGAGGGTCCTTCCCAGGTCTGCACATGCTGGTGGTCCTCTCAGGCCAGCATAGGGCGCTCTCAAGTCTTGCAAGGGCCCTACAAGACTGGCATAGGCCCTCTCAGGCTTGACAAGGGCCTTCTCATACCTGAAAATACACTTGGACCGACTGCAGGCCTTTTCAGACTGGCAAAAATGCTTGGGAGCCCCTTGCAGCTCGTGGGCCCTTTGACGTCTGATGTGCCACCGACCCCCACCCCCATTTTCTTTCCTGGATCCGCCGCTGACTAGCATGAGAGGTTTGCCAGTGTTGTATGCAAGTGTGTTGGTGAGAAGCAGGCACGTAGCAAGGATTTCGTCCAGGGGGGGAGGGGGGGGGGGGGTGCTATATGGTGCGTTAAAAAGTGCGGGGGAAAAGTGCTAAAGTGAACTATTTCACCCAATAATATAGGAAAGTAGCAACATAACACATAAATGCGCCGAGAAACTGACCGATTTTTTTCCTAACCCGCATATAATTGAATTTGTAGTTAAATTGCGCCGCGGAGCGGTGCGAAAATTTTGAGTTTTATTCCCTGTACAACTGTATGTATTCTTACTGTTGAAAGGCCCAAGGTCCCTTCAGATTGTCTAGGGGCCCCTCTGACCTTTTATGCGCCCTTCCGACCTGTTCAGGGACTCATCTGGGATCTGCGAAACGAAAAGACATGATGTGGAGTGGGTGATATATATAATACAAAGAGGGCTTACTCAACAGGAAAAAAAAAATAGGATCTTTCGGGTATATTGTAGCACCCTGACGAAGGGTGTTACAATATACCCAAAAGCTCCGCTTTTAATATTTGTATTGTGGAGTAAGTCCTCCTTGTTTTAATCTTCATCTGGGATCTCTACGTGCTTTGACCCTTCCGGTCTCACTAGAGACTCCTCTGACCTTCCAAGAAGCCCCCCTTGTGTGTCAAGGGGCCCATTCGGCCTGTTCAGAGGTCCTTCCGAACTGGCCAGGGACTGCACTGGCTGCTTTGTCGCCCTGCCGACATACTCAGGGGCAGGGGCGGCGGATTGCGGGGCGCAGGGTACCCAAAATCCCCCTCAAATGAAAATCCTGGCGAGGGGAAGGGTCATGTTGCCCCCAGATTGAGCAGGCTAAAATCTGGGGGGGGGGGGACAAAACTACCATTTGCCCCCAGGATTTTCGACTGGGGGGAATTTTGGGTACCCTGCCACCGCAATCCGCCGCCCCTGCTCAGGGGTCCCTCCGACCTGCCCAGGGCCCCTCCAGTCTGGCTAGGAACTCATCTGGCGTGTTCAAGGGGCCTTCCGACCGGCCCAGGGACCCTTTCGGTCTAGCCAGGTGCCCCTCTGACTTGCCCAGGAGCCCCTCCGATCGGCCCAGCGACTCTTCTGGTCGGCCTGCGCTGACTGCTTTGTCGCCCTGCCGACATGATCAAGGGGCCCTCCGACCTGCCCTGGAGCCCCTCCGTGCTGGGCAGGGGCCACTTCGGCATGTTCAGTGGCCCTTCTTACCCGTCCAGGTGTCCTTTCGGTCTGGTCAGGGGTCCCTCCGATCTGCGCAGGGGCCCTTTTAACTTTCCAGGGGCCCTCTGGTCTCTCCAGGGCCCTCTGGTCTCTCCAGGGGCCCTTTAACCTTCTAAGGGGCCCTTCCGACCTTGCAAGGGACTGCGCTGGCTGCTTTGTCGCCTTGCGACATGCTCCGAGGGCCCTTCCACCTGCCCTGGGGCCCCTCCGTGCTGGCTAG
Source organism: Chirona hameri (assembly GCA_036785665.1). Taxonomy (NCBI): domain Eukaryota; kingdom Metazoa; phylum Arthropoda; class Thecostraca; order Balanomorpha; family Balanidae; genus Chirona; species Chirona hameri. Next base: position 100,818 of record JAXIVJ010001526.1, read on the forward strand.
AGGATCATTCGGATGTTCAGGGGCCCTTCTGACCCACCTAGGGGCCCTTTCGGTCTGGTCAGTGCCCCTCTGACCTGCACAGGGACCCTCTTAACTTCCCAGGGGCCCTCTGGTCTGTCCAGGGGCCCTCCAACCTGCTCAGGGGCCCTTATGACCTGGAAAAGGACTGCGCTGGCCGCTTTGTCGCCCTGTCGACATGCTCAGGGGCCTCTCAACCTGCCCAGGGGCCCCTCTGTGCTGGCTAGGGGCCCATTCGACGTGCTCAGGGGCCCATTCGACGTGCTCAGGGGCCCATTCGACGTGCTCAGGGGCTCTGACCCGCTCAGGGGCCCTTTCGGTCTGGCCAGGGGCCCATCTGACATGAACAGGGCTCTTTTGAACGTCCAAGGGGCCCTCTGGTCTTTCAGAGAGGGCCCTAGTGGCCCTAAAGGGCCTCTGAAGTCCTCTAAACTCTCTAAAGACCACGCTTCGTGTATTAAAGAGCCTATGATACCGCGCTTCGCGCGGTCTCGTCGGCCCTTTTCGGCGCGCTGCGCGCGCCGAAAAGGGCCCTCGTGGCCTTCAGGGGGGGGGGGGGGGGGGGCGCCCCCGCCGCCCTCCCCTTGGCTACGTGCCTGGTGAGAAGTACAAGAAGAAGTGAAATCAAATATGTCTGTGTAATTTTGCTTCAGTATTACTGCTTACAAATGCATATTTCTCAAGCATTTCAAAGTACACTACTGGTACATACTGGGTTCCAGTGGTATTTCGTCCAAGCATAGCACGACTTAATATTTTCTGATACTGTTTATGTCTGTTCATGTGATTTGAATTACACCATAACATAATGAATAATCGCGTAAATTGTAAAATACATCATTCAGTATCTAATAGCATTATATAATTCCCATTTCCACATTTCATGATCTGAGTGACATTGCCTTTCCAGCACCTTCCTGACATGGCTCCGGAGCTTGCAGACGGTCCATCAGCTCTGGTAGCCAGTGGCAGCAGTGAAGCTCGGCTGAAAAGGAGCGGCACACACGTGCTGGGTGTCACATGACAGCTGCAGTTGTTGGGCGCGCGCGACCGACCGGCGCGGCTGAATAGGAGCGACCTGATCTCTGTCTGTGTGTGTGGCCTGCAGGAAGACGGGGGGGGGGGGGGGGGCTGGGGCTGGGCTGCCTCCAGATGGATGAGCAGGATTTTGACAGCTCATTGAGTGTGAGGTAGGGGGAGGGGGGCAAACACCTAGCTGCCCCCCCCGTCTCAAAATGTGGCAGCGCCCTTGCATGTGTGTGTGTGCCCTGTTTTGAGATACGACTGATGCCTGATCTGACCCGACCTCTAGCTTGGCCTCTGACTTGACCTCTGACCCGACCTCCGACATGAAATCTGACGCGACCTCTGACATGCCATCTGATCCGACCTCTGACATGACATCTGACCCGACCTCTGACATGACATCTGACCCGACCTATGACCCGACCTGACATGACAGCTGACCTGACCTCACTGTGCGTGACATGCAGGGGGCCACTTGTCATCTGATCTGACCTGACCTCTGTCTGTGTATGACCTGGAAGGAAACACGGCTGCTATCTGACATCTGGTCCGACCCCTGGCATGACATCTGACCTGATCTCACTGTGCGTGTCGTGACATGCAGGGGACGCTGTTTGCCATTTGACCTCTGACATGACCCCTGTCTGTGAGTGGCTTGCAGGGAGACACGGCTGCCGTCTGACCTCTGATCTGACCTCTGCCTGTGTGACCCAATGGGAGAAATGGCTGCTGTTTGACCTCTCACATGCCTGAACTCTGTGCAGGGGCGTCGCCCCCCCCCCCTCCCCCCGGGGGCAGATTAACAGGATTGTAACAGCTCAATGAAAGTGAGGTAGAGAGGGGGAACACCTGCCTGCCCCCCCCCCCCCCCGTCTCACAATATTGTGGCAGCGCCCTTGCATCTGTATCTTGTGTGTGCCCTGCTTGGATACACAGCTGCTGCCTGATCTCTGGCCTGATATTTGACCTGACCTCCGGGTTGACCTCTGACCTGACTTCTGACCCGACCTCTGACATAACATCTGACCCGACCTCTGACATGACATCTGACCTGACCTCACTCTGTGCGTGACCTGCAGGGGGACGCTGTTTGATATCTGGCCTGACCTCTGTCTGTGCGTGACCTGGTAGGAGACGCGACTGCTATCTGGCCGCTGGTCCGACCTCTGGCATGGCATCTGACCCGACCTCTGACATGACATCTGATCCGGCCTCTGACATGACATCTGATCCGACCTCTGACATGACATCTGACCTGACCTCACTCTGTGCGTGACCTGCAGGGAGACGCTGTTTGACATCTGACATGACCTCTGTCTGTTACCTGGTAGGAGACGCGACTGCTGTCTGACCGCTGGTCTGACCTCTGGCATGACATCTGACCTGTCCTCCTGTGTCTGTATGTCTCTATATGACCTGCAGGCATACACGGTTACTGTCTGACTTCTGACCTGACCTCGGTATGTGGCTGTAGTTAGGCACAACTTCTGACCTCTGACTTATATCGCACAGTTGATATTAACATGGAGTACTTGTTCGTTTGTTGTACATTTCTAAGGTGCGGAGGAAAGGTGAAATGGTGACATAATTTGCTGTGGAGAATGGAATTGGTCATGTTTGGTATTGTTATTGTTACGTTGCTATTGCTTTTACTAAAATGTAAAATGTATGAATGGCTCATCCGTTGACTTTGTTGTTTCATAATACAGCCAGAACAAGTAAGCATGGTTTTTCTCGGTGTTTGAACCAGGACTTAGTGACTGCGCCTCTGGTCTAGTTCTAAGACCGCTGTAGCTGAGTTGTGACGCTGATATGTGATGTCCTACTAGACAGTCAGTCAATCGAACGGGACGTTGACGCTACATGTGGTAGTACTAAAAATGATAAAAGAGAAGAAACGATTCATGAAACCATTTATTCAGAAAACCACTCATGTTTGATTGTAAGCATTATTTAATGAAGCTTGTAACTTAAATCAACAGTAAAGGCGTAAAGGCTGCGTAAAACCATGTATTCATCGTAACAATCATTTTGAACGATAAACAAAGACTCGCCCGGCTGTCGTGACATTCCTGGCTGGGCGAGTCGTCGCCGCTACCACCGATGTTCCATTACAGCTTCTCAGTACGCCCTCCCGCCAACGAGTTGCGGAACAACCGCGCAGACAACACAAGGAAGCCTGAAGGCAGTGAATACTGAACACAATATAAGATTGGCACTGTTCTGTGACAAAAAAAATAGCAACCCACCACAATGGAGAATGAAGACAGAAATCTCTCACAAAAACACAGTAACATTGTTCTTTGCTACTGTTGTTTTAAACGAGGAAAGTACACCATTGTTGAAATATTGCTTTCCCATTTTCACAAAAAGGGGGAAAATATCACCAGAAATGGGGAAAATGGCCTCCCATTCCAAATATATTAAATTATATATTGAAGATGTCCATTTTTTAAATATTCACTTCATGTAAGTGCAATAAAATTATTGCAAATGCAAATAAATCTGCAAAATAATTGCAAATAAATATATTGCAATAAAAAGACCATAGGGCTGTAAAAAGACCATACATGCTGTTGAAATGCATTTAAATCAGCGTTACCAGCTTTACAACTTTCCATAAACTTGCACTCTTCTTCTTAGTTAGTCATCCAAGATTCATCTTCCCTCACTGCTTATATTTTTTTTTATATACAATCACAGCTCTATGATACCAGTAACACTGCAGCCAAGGCCATTGCAGCCATCACCTGAATCTTGTGCAATATGTACCTACATGTATTGAATATGTGGTGGAGTAGTGTGATTGTATGCCATTTTGTACTGACAATATGTATTGTCAATATAAGCAGACTTTGATTCAACATTTGTAATGATTCAATCACAATTCATTTCATCTTTGGGACCTGAATTATTATATCACCATTTGATTCATGGATTTTTTTTAGAATCGTTTTTTTTCAGATTCAAAGAATAAAAAAAATATGTTAATTGATTCACATTTGCTTCAACATTTAAATATATATGACATTTAAGTTATATCAACATTTAAATATATACACGACTGAGGGAGAGAATCTTGCTAAGGAGCTCAGTATCGTTTGGATCAGTGAGGCCATGTGGCCTTTCTAAATTCTCCATGTTTATAAGTATAAGTAAGTATAAGTATTAAATATATATATGCTGAATTTGTCAAATCAATAAAAATGGAAACATACCTACATGTGTGTGGTCATTAAACCATTGTTACAGCAAAAATATCAGATTGGCCATTATTGTCTTATATTGACAATTTATATTGAAAATAACTTACATTTACATTGCCAATTTAGGTATGTGTAAATCCATTAACATAAATCACACATCTTAACTCACTTAACTTATTTGCCTTTTAAAGTTAAAAACACTCATCACTTTTTAGCTGGTACCATGGACGCAGGCTAACATCATTGGTAGCTGTTGGTAGGGTGAACTGCTGTAACCTCGGACACATCATAACCTTGGACTTTTTATGCCATCAGAATGTTAACAATACAGATACACTGTTTCGCCAGTAGCCCCTATACTCTGATAGCATGACAAGCCTGAGGTAAGACATGTCTGAAGATTGGGCTTTTACCATACCTACAGTGTTATAGGTACCAACTTGCAGTAAATATCCGGTAGCTAATTCCCATTCTCATAGAAGTATAATTAAATTGTGTTCACACAATTGATATTTTTAACATAAAGGTAGGTGTAGCATGTATTGATGTCTTACTTATTATAAATTGAAATAAGTATTAACTGCGCATAGGTGGTAGGTACCTACCTAGTACCTACCACAACAATAAGAAACATGGAATTAAATTGAATTACAGGCTCCTAGAATTGCTTTGGAGCTGGTGTGCGGAGTGGAAAACTCTGACTAAAATAAGTATAAAGAGTGGAAAATGAAACCAAAAAGTATATGTACCAGGCTTTATCGCCCAATTACCTGCTCACAAAATTAGTTATTACCTATGCCAATTTTTACCTGTCTTTTCGTCTACAGGCTGTCCCTATCATTACATCCATAAATCAGTATCAGGTTTCCAATTATCCAATACATTTTAAAATAAGGAGTGGGAAATTCACAGTAAAACTCAGGAAAAAGAGTGGAAAAATAGTATCCATAGGGTGTCATTTTCCACCAAAATTTCCCAATGCTAGGACACTGAATTAAAATGTATCTAAATCGGCCTTTTTACAGTTCTCAATAAACTTACATAGCTTTCTGTAGTCAAAGAGGTCAATATCTCACTTTAGTATTTACCAAATCATTACTTTTGATACAACAGGAGCTATACGATCCCAGATAAACTGCAACCACCAGCACCAACCCCAAACCCAAGGTGATATATCCCCAAACCCAAGGCGATATGTATAACCCAAACCCAAACCCACGGAAGCGCACGTATTGAATAGGCGGAACGTATTTTATCTACCGTGGCCTGGGCGAAACGATCGGCCTGTATTTTGTCTTAGGTGCGTCGCTCACGTAGCAATTTGTTACCTCTGATTACCTTCACCGTAGTGGGGATCGTTTTTTCGATATCGAAACGAAAAATAAGTAAAAACAATATAAGTGAAAATTCAACTAAAGGGGCTCCAGATGTAAATTTCGTTGTATCCAACCATCACAACAATAGCTACTTATCGTAGGAAAAATAATTTTGACAGATCAAAACAGTAGGCACACTCCCTTTAAGCAAATTATATGCTCATTCACGATTCTAGCTCGAAACAATTAAATTTCTACGCATTTACAACTTTGATAATGTGTGGGTCATTGACATGACCTGAGAGGTCACCTAATGACCCAGAACCTTAAAATCAGGTGTCAATGGCTTCCTCTTGTCACAAGCAACACGCTTGTTTTTTAATCGAAGCTCTAGCTTAATTATGGGGCGAAACGTCTAGGGGGCGGGGGTCGTACCCCCCCCCCCCCCCCCCTCCCCTGCACGGTCACACTGATCGTACGCTGCACTGGCGAGGATTAACCCTCGCCCTGGTGGGGGGAGTCATTTTGCTCCCCCCCCCCCTGAGGTTTTTCGGGAATAGCGGGACAACGGCCGCGCGCAGCGCCGCCAAATTTGGCACAGCTGTTTGGGCATCAATAACCCACATTGTGTGTGAAAATGTTGACCTCAGGTCATCTCAGGTCACCAGGCCACGTCAAGTGCCCTTACCTAAAAAGAAAAATTGGTCGTTCCAAAGCCACAGTCGGTTTGTCCGAGAGATTTGAAACTTACAGGATTTCATATGGCCATAAGTACCTAGTACCTACCAGGGGTGTGGTTTTATAAATATGATTGTGGGTGCCCAAAATGATTTGTTTGTGCCCTCCCCTATCCCACTATCATTATAAGAAAACCATTGGTGCTGGTTTTTCGTACGTTTACTTCTTGCTGTTAATTGCCCAACACATTGATCGACTGGAAAACGGAAACAGCTTTTGTATGCAAAAAAGAAGAATATTACTTCTTTTTGAAAATATTATGGCGCATCATCCAAAAGGACATTTCATGCAGCAAGCAAGCAAACATCAAAATTGCGATATTTAAAACATCAACAGATTTTGTCAGCATAATACGAGTCATCAAATCCGAGTTTTAGGGACAAAAGTCGGATGCTTTTTGATCAGACAGCTTTAGAAACTTTGATTTTGTGGAAAATGTCCGCCCTAAATCAGTTTTTTTTGGGGGGGGGCATCAAAGACTCAAAATTACAGCATTCTTAGATACCATTTAGAAGAGAATGTAATTTCCTTCCTCTTGGCGTCTTCTATTTGCAATTCACTTCAAAACTCAATATAAATACGATTTTTTCTACATTAATCGCTTTCCACTAAAAATGGCGTTACATGACATCACTAAAACGTCCTTATCTCCTAAGTTCTTAAAGGAAATAGTTCACCTTCGGAAAATTGATCAGAACAGGATTTTATTATATTTTTTAATACAGTTTCTTTTTTTATTTTCAAAAATGGTCCTACATCGCGCCAATTCAGGACAGAAGGTTGTAAATTATTAATTTTATGGTGTGCGTTATTGGTCTGCGCATGCTCCATGCAGTGCTGGCACTTTCAGATGGTACGGTATATCATATATGCGCCGCATTTCTTCGCCAAAAAATCAAATTTCTTCGGCTGGAGAATCTTTTCAGACAAGAACAGTTGCAGATAGGGATTTCTCAACACGGGCTACAAAACTGCTATTTCAGTTAAAAACCCCATGTTGAAGGTGAACTGTTTCCTTTAAAGGGAATGTTTCACCTTTGTATTGGTTTTGAACCGATATATCCATTACCTTTGGCCGTTGTTGAATTGTCTTAATTACTAAGGTCATTTTCCCCAAAACGTAACCGTTTTTAAGCAATTTAATTTATAATTTGCAAAATGCATCCAGGCTGGTGCAGCCGCTGATTGGCTGACACTTGACACCCACTTCAGGATTGTTGGTCCTGGAAATCAGACCTGTATTTCTCGAACCTTGGCGAATACGATGTAAACAATGGCCAACGCGATAGGTTGCGGTCTAAAGTGACATTTTTCGCGTTGTTTGAAGTCTCAGTTATGGATTTATTTTGGTCTTCTTTCAAATAAATATTGGGTTATCGCATCGCAATCCCTCGCACTCGTCATTGTGTTCTGTGCGGGAGAAGAAACAGTTGCACAATGCTTGTATTTAAAGCGCCAGAATTGTCTGAAACGATTGTGCTGCCAAATGGCAGCGTAAAGATTTTCTCTATAGCTCTCTATTGCTCAATAATGACGTCATCATTCCAAATGTAAAAACTTAATTTGTATAAAGTTAAGTGACTTTCCGAGATGAAAAAAATATCACCATCGTTTTCAGCAGCACTTCTTCATATTGTCGACTACAACCAGCGTATATTTGACAACTTTCAGAAAGGTGAAACATTCCCTTTAAAGGAAATAGTTCACCTTCGGAAACTTTTTCAGAACACGATTTTATTATATTTTTTAATACAGTTTCTTTTTGTCTTTTTAAAAATGGTCCTACATCGCGCCAATTCAGGACAGAAGGTTGTAAATTATTGATTTTATGGTGTGCGTTATTGGTCTGCGTATGCTCCATGGCAGTGCTGGCACTTTCAGACGGTACGGTACATCATATATGCGCCGTATTCCTTCGCCAAAAAGTCAAATATCTTCGGCTGGAGAGTCTTTTCAGCCAAGAAAAGTTCCAGATAAGGATTTCTCAACACGGGCTACAAAACTACTATTTCAGTTCAAAACCCATGTTGAAGGTGAACTATTTCCTTTAACCAATTTCATTGACATATTGTGTACATATGGTGGTGGGGGTGTTTTGAGGTTTGGGTACAGAGGCGGATCCAGGGGGGGGGGGGGGCAAATGGGCAATCCCCTCCCCCACAAACTAAAAGTCGGGGGCAAAAGTATGTTTCCCCCCCCCCAAGTTGGAGTAAAAGTTGCCATTTGTATCTTTCCTAAATGCATTTGAGCTGTTTTTAGCAAACTACAATAAGCTTTAAAAAGAAAATGCACATACAATTTTGTTGTAAATAATGAATAGCGAAGTAAAGCCGAGCGACTGTAATAGGTCTGCTAAAATGTATGCTTCGGAAAAATCTTAATAGTTGCGTTGCCTTGTGACAAATCGACACCGCTGCATGTACCGACAACAGTTGGACGAATACATCAGTCAGGGAGACTGATGTATTCGTCCAACTACGACTGATGTATTCGTCCAACTACGACTGATGTATTCGTCCAACTACGACTGATGTATTCGTCCAACTGTTGTCGGGACATGCAGCGGTGTCGATTTTTCAAAACGATTGAAGGGGGCCGAACAGAGACGGATCCAAGGGAAGCCTATCAGCGGCATGGCTTTACCGAAACCGCCGAAATGGGCTGAAAATGAACATATTCTAAAGAAATTATAGGTATCTTGCATATTTTTCCTTTTTTTACTTCAATTTTTCATTTTGTTTAAATGTTCATCAATTTATGCAAAAACAGACGAAATCTCATGAGTTTTGAAATTCTGTCGGACGGCCCCTCAAACCAACGTTTTTGGCCGGTCTGCATCCGCCAGAAGGCCCGAGTCCTTACATGGAACCCTTATTTAGTAAAACGGCAATGTTAACCTGCCAGTATCTATGGCCTTGAACCTGCCATTGACTGGGGGGGGGGGTATATCTCCCCCTGACGAATTTTCGCAATAGCACAAAAACCAATAGCAATATCAACGTGAAAATTTGGATACTTCCTCCCATACTAATTTTACGTCTTCCGTGCATAAATGAAGCAATTGTATCGATAAAAAGAGATATAACGAATTTAGTTACGTCACTACACGAGCTTGGCGAGAGAAAAAATCAGCTAAACTTTAATACATCGTACAAAGTCCATACTTTGAGCAAAATGTAATCCAAAAAACATTTGAATATAGCAAATGGCAAGGGCTACAAAATGGATATTTCGGATTTTTGAAAACTTTGGTTTTTGACACCTAAAAATTAATTAAAGATTAAAAAAATCGATTTCTTCGTTAAAATCCCCTAAAAATCACACATTGCAAATATGTTACCAAAAAAAAATCACCGGATTTCGCATCTTTATACATGAAGAGGTGATTTAAAACAAACTTTTCCCCAGTAAAAGCTGCGTAGATTTCCTCTTGAAATAGGAAACGTGTCAATTGTTTGCAGATTGCAGGCGGTGTGTGAGGCTTCCCCGCTTTGCCCACTCTCGGATCCACCAGCGGCCAAAAACATCGAGGGCCACCCCAAAAGTATATAAATCGACACCTATGGGTACATGGTCAGCAGAAATCCAGGAAATCTTGAAAAATATGATCCAGACTAGTGGTGCCAATCGGTACAATCATTTTCGGAATTCCGAATTTGTCCGAAGACCGATTCGGTTTTCGGATGGACATAAGCACATTTCTTTGGACATTATCGGACATACAATGTCCAAGGATGGCTTGTCGCGAAAATCACTTAGTTACTTTTTATTAAAACAGAAAGTGTGCCTCGGGTAATTCATATCCATATCAAACACTTTTTATGCTTTTGGACAAATTTCGGACCAACAATGATTTTCGGACAGTTTCGGATGGACAGCTGACAATGGTCTTGGACATCGATCGGACATTGGACAAATATTTCATAAAACTGGCATCATTAATCCAGACTACATGCATCACCATTCAAGAGAAGTACATACCTATGTACCCAGGTGCAATTGGTAACGTTTCGCGCGTTATCAACGCTGGCATTTACTCTACTCGCTGCAGGCTGAAATATCCCGATGCTGGCAATGTATTCGGATTGCGAGCCTACGTACCTTTGCTACACCACTGTTGTCACTGTCGTTATATTTTGCATCAAATGCCAGTACGCAGGTATGGGTTTACTGCATCTCTTATGGCGTGGATTGCTTGCTATCTGACATTGTCTTGTCCTCCCATCCTTTCCATGTATTGCTATTTCCTTTCAGTACGAGCACGTTGTGGCGTACACAATCATAACAACCCACAACTCCGCAAGAATGTTTTGTCTTACCATTGTCAGTAGGATAATCAAACGGTCGCGACGAGCCGTCTCCACAGATGAATTTTTGATAGCCTCATTCGTAACGCTATGGTTCTCCACAGCATGCGGACACGTGCATGACCGCCGGCCGTGGCACAGAGCAGCTGCAGCATGCTCTGATATTTTGTGACCCGCGCCCTTCAACCTGCTCCGTCCTCTCATCCCAAGTCGTCCTGGGTATGTAGTATGTACCCTACCAGCATGCACGAATGTTATAAATTGATGTGGAAATGTGCCCTTTCTCGTTTTTCCAGATTTTGTTTGGGACTGTCCTATCACATCCTTGCGCATTCACATTCAGCCATTTTAGCACATCCAGCCGGGACAGTAATACCAGCTGTGGTACGAAGAGTTTCATGCCAAATCCTTCGTTGAATATTTTACACAAATACATTCATATATACTTTCGCTGAAGATAACGTTTTAGCTCTGGTTGTATTTCGTATTTTCATAAAGATATTCCTAGATTATATGTCCAGTGAGATATTCAGTTTTGTTAAAGAGCTAACGTTCTAATGATCATCGTTTTCACCTTCGAGGATCTGAATCACTTACGACTCTTGGTGAGGACGTGGCAGTGAGTGACATCCAGATCGCGGAGAGGCTCATATTCGTGATGGTAGCGTAGCTCCGTGTATGTGTTACAAGTCCGTCGTATTTGGATAATTTTGTGACTAAGCGCTTTAAATTATCGTACGAACGCTAAAGGGGCAAATAGCGAGTGGTTACCCCTCGCCCTACGGGAGGGGCGGGGGGGGGGGCTGACGGGCCCCCCTGAGGTTTTTCTTGAATAATTTGTTTACACATGCGGCGCATCTTGCTGAAATTTTCGGTAGCTAAGTTTACAACAATTATACGTATGCTGAAAAAAATGTAATTTAAATTTGTTAAATAGTTTGGGAGATAATCATGTTTTGATGACGTCATGTTGGTAAAAAACGAGAAATATTTGAAAAATCGTAGAAAACAGAGTTTTAAAGCAAATTGCAAACGCAAATCACCAAAGATACAAAATTGAATTTTCTTTAAAATTGCGATCTCGGATTTGCACATTTTGGGGGTTTTGGCCCCTAAAATGAAAAAAAACTTTTTCAATCCCAACAAAATCAAAATTTTCGAAGATGTTGGAAAAACCGGAATATATGTGAGAGAACTGAGTATGGAAAATACCCACACCAAATTTCAAAGCAATATCTTCATTTTTGACTGAGTGATGGCTTCCTAAGTGCAAGAAACTCATGACGTCATTTAATTTTTTTTTTTGACAATATACGAACAAATAATTACCTTTTATGTATTTCTGAGCTAAAACTGGTCTAGAAACATGTCTTTTTATTTACATTTATCAATTTCTAATTTTGAGGTTTTCTGAAGAGCAAAATCACTGTTCTGGACATGGTAAATCCGAGGTCATTCACTTGACCTGGAAGGTCACCCGTTGACCTGAAACCTAAAAATCGCATACTGATAGATTCCTCTCATGACAGGCAACATGCAGGTTATTACCGAATTGCTCTAAGTTGCTTGGTTTGGTCGTTAACAGGGGGGCCTATCAGCCCCTCCCGTAGGGCGAAGGTGAAAAACTCCCGTAGGACGAGGGTTAAGACGTCTGGCTCTCACGTGGGGAGCCCGTGTTTCGAACCCCGGTAGATCTATGGCCCCTAGGCGCTAATATGACCAATGTGTTCGCTGGCGAGTGACGCTCCATAAGAGTTGGCGACCAAGTGGGTCGTCAATTCTTTTATAAAAAAAAGGAAAAGGATTGTACGAACGCTAAATGTATAACCATATTTTCTGTAGGTGATATGTTATACCACGTTATGGTTATCCAGATTTATTCACACGGTTTATTTGATCGTCTTATGATCCTATTCCTATGTAACAAAAGTGAAATTAGGTTACAAACCTGACCCGGTAAACAACAGGCTAGCGTTCCGCGCATTTGCCGCTCGTCGGTGCACGGAGAGCTGTGACAAAACGATAACGGAGACGCCAAACGTCCTCGTTTGAAGCAGGCTCATTCCTACCTTTGGGCAAAGAAATAACACTTTAATTTCGATTTCCGTTTAATATCATCTTTAGAACTTGCGTCAGCATATTTATAAAGTATTTGATATATGCTTAGGCGTTACTTTCTTACATCCTATCGTTTATGTGATACCGTTTTGACACGGCCGTCTGCAAAACAGGTGCTTGTCAGTTATCGGCTCTCGACGTCAGAGTCGTTGCAACGAAATTTGGGTATCTGAAGGCCAGGTACGTAGCCAAAGGGGGAGGGGGTACAGAGGCCATGCCCCCCCCCCCCCCCTGAGCAAAACAAATTTACCCTAGATAACATAAGATTCTCTGACGACCCGACCCCCCCGGACAACAACATTGATAAAAATCCTGGCTACGTGCCTGCTGAAGGCCAAAAAATTCCCCCCCCCCCAAACTGAGCGCCTGGATCCGCCCCTGTTTGGGTGCGCCCAACTTCTACGGTTATTGGCGCCCAAAATATGATGCTGCATGAGGTGCACAAAGTTTGACATTTATTCTATAACTAAGAGTCTTTCTATAACAGTCTTTATATTCTATAACAGTCTTTAAGTTGTTGATAAAACTCCTGAGGGGGACAGATTCTGCCCCCCCCCCCCCCCGCATCAGGTTGTTTTAAATGCAAATTTAATTAGTTAAATAGTTACATCCGACGATCAGCGAAATAATGACCTTAAATGTATTCACGGTTATGCATTTTAAAACATATAATTGTGGGTGCCGACAGAATATTGTGGGTGCCCATTTCAGCTTTTTGGGTGCCATATCACGCACAAAGAGATAGGAAACCACACCCTTGGTACCTACCTACGATTCGTATATCTCGAAATGTGTATATCCGTGACCTAAGGTCAGGTCAATTTCGTGACCTCCCCATTATAAGTCAATGAGAAAATATACAAATGCTTCCTATTCAGATAATATGCATTAGATCAAACCAATTCCTTCATAATCTTGTTACTTCAGCTAATTCTTGATGACCCAGGTGCAATTGTTGCTCGGTGACCTCTCCAAGGTCAGCTGCGGTCATCTGAGGTCACCAGGACGTTTTTGCCAATAACTATTGATAGAATAAAGATACAGACGTGAAAATGATACCACTGTGTTTGCCTCGTCAAGACGCATCACCTTTTTAAATTTCGTACGAATGCTTTTGAATCGATGGATTTCCGAGACCAGGCCCCGCGCTAAGCATAGCTTGTTGTGCAGGTCCTGACCCCACCACCCGATCAAGCAATTCCTGACGTCCGGCAGAATTTAGAAACGAAAGTTTTACGTGCCCGACATACCTGGACACGGTCCGCATATGCAACAGTCTAGGGTGGCCCCTTTTGCAACCTTTGTTTTAAAGTGCTGATCCATGCAACTTTTCTGATGCGTTTTGATGCGCTGGTTTCGAATATCTCATCCAATTTCTAAAATTCAAATAAAATTTGCCCCCGCGAGACCGTCAAACATTGGCGGCGTAGCCAAATTTGGCGGTTTTGGTCGTGCTGTGCGAAGGCGAACCTCTTGAGTGTTTCAATGGTCACATCCAAGTTAAATCTGATTGATTGACATCATTTTGGCGGTAAAACCAGGGATCTACCTCAATTAGCTCGTGCACAGCATCCCTTCGGATCTGCGCATTTCCATTTGGCCGCCCGGACCGACGCCAAGTCGCCTGGTGTGAAGTGTTAGTTACGGGGCAAACCACCAGACGGCAATATTGCTTCAATCGCGACCAATCGGCCTTCTGGGTTGTCAGTTGGCTAATATACTGGAAGGAAAAGGTAACGCACTCAAATTATTAATTGGCGATGGCCTCATTTCACCCATTAGCCATATGATAACGTTGCCATTCACTTCAGTTCACTTCTCGAAACTTCTATCAATTGTGTTGGATGTTGCGAGACCAGTAACGAACTACAGCGAAAGAATAACGGAATTTATATTAAGGCTGTCGTTCTCCTGTTACGAAACATACAAACATACATATCATCCATGTCCTCGTCACAAAATCGCACGCACGAGCTCAGCTCAGCACAACGAACCCAATGTGTCAGTGGCGCGCCCATTGCGACATCTTTGCATGCTGTCGTGCTTACTCTGAAGAGGCAAACGTCTCACGTGGACTGCCACTACTTAGATGCTACACCTACATCCCATCGTATACTCTATGTGTCTCGTTTACGCAACGCGCTGAACGAGGAGCTGGTGATCTTCCCAGGGCAGCGGCATCTAAATGCTCTCTTATTCAACCTGAGGCCGTCCTAGCGGACGGTGCCACTGACTGCGGCGGCCGCCTCCGTCGTCAGTCTCACGGCACGCTCAGTTGACTGCGTGTTGTTGGGGACGCCGGTGACGAGCGGTGCCACTGACTGCGGCGGCCGCCTCCGTCGTCAGTCTCACGGCACGCTCAGTTGACTGCGTGTTGTTGGGGATGCCGGTGACGAGCGGTGTCACTGACTGCGGCGGCCGCCTCCGTCGTCAGTCTCACGGCACGCTCAGTTGACTGCGTGTTGTTGGGGACGCCGGTGACGAGCGGTGTCACCAAACACGCCTCCAGCTGGCTGTCGTTCTGCAGCTGACAGTAGGGCGGCTCAATGTCTGCAGCTGCCGCGGCCTCCCGGACGTCAGTCAGCTCGGTATAGTGCCGGGCACCAAAGTTGACACCTGGCTTGGGGAACCGGCGGACAGGCTGCTGGCTGCGGCGCTCGCGCAACCCCCTGATCAGGCGCACCGCCTCGGCCCCGATGGACTGATCCTGGTCGCCTAGCATGGCCAGAACGTTCTCTGGGTGGGCCATGTAATAATTCCTGGCCAGGATTTTCTGCGCCAATTGCAGGTCACTGCCGCTGAGGTACTGACGCTGCCACCCTTATATCTGCTCGGCCAAGTGACGGGGCGCGTCGAACAGATCCCGCTGGCACCGGATGGTGACCACAGATGGCACGTAGACACAGGCGGCGTACGTCACCAGCGTCACCAGCGACGCAGGTGGGCTCGTCACGGACATGTAGCACCGTATCAGGCGGCTCTGCGCCGTGTGCCACCTGGCCTGGTGCATCTTACCGTGCTTCTTGTTGGCGCCGGCGCCGGCGTCGCCGTTGATCACGGCTCTAGCACAGTCGTACAGCAGTTGGAAATCCCAGCTGAACTGGATATGGCCAGGCACTGTAGGGAAATCGTCACATTGAACGGCCGCGAAATTTGTCACTAGCAGCACGTGCACGTCCGTCCGGATCGCTTTACCGACAGGACCAGTCCAGGCTGTTGGTCCGGCGGTGGCGCCGTCAAGGTCCTTGACGGCGGTGACGCCGGGCCGTCGCCAACAAGAAGCACGGTAAGATGCACCAGGCCAGGTGGTACACGGCGCAGAGCCGCCTGATACGGCACTACATGTCCGCCGGTTCCCCAAGCCAGGTGTCAACTTTGGTGCCCGGCACTATACCGAGCTGACTGACGTCCGGGAGGCCGCGGCAGCTGCAGACATTGAGCCGCCCTACTGTCAGCTGCAGGGCGACAGCCAGCTGGAGGCGTGTTTGGTGACGCCGCTCGTCACCGGCGTCCCCAACAACACGCAGTCAACTGAGCGTGCCGTGAGACTGACGACGGAGGCGGCCGCCGCAGTCAGTGGCACCGTCCGCTAGGACGGCCTCAGGTTGAATAAGAGAGCATTTAGATACCGCTGCCCTGGGCAGATCACCAGCGCGTTGCGTAAACGAGACACACAGAGTATACGATGGGATGTAGCATCTAAGTAGTGGGTAACCGGACAAAAGTTCGTAAACATAAGGTTCGTAACGGAAAAGTTCGTAAGCAAGAGTTCGTATCTGATAAGGTTCGTATGGGATAAAGTTCGTAACGGCTAAAGTTCGTAATGAAAAAGGTTCGTATGCTGAAGTTCGTAAAGGAAAAAGTTCGTAAGCAAAGATTCGTATGCAAAGGTTCGTATCGGATAAGGTTCGTATGAGATAAAGTTCGTAACGGCTAAAGTTCGTAATGGAAAAGGTTCGTATCGGATAAAGTTCGTATTCAAAAAGTTCGTAACGGATAAAGTTCGTATGCAAAGGGTTCGTATGCTGAAGTTCATAAAGGAAAAAGTTCGTAATGGAAAAAGTTCGTAAGCAAAGGTTCGTATGCAAAGGTTCGTATGCAAAGGTTCGTATCGGATAAGGTTCCGAACCTAACTTTTGTCCGGTTACCGTTTCCCCTTCGAACGGAGGGAGATAGAGTCACCGTAAACAGTAACGTGTGGCCTGTCATAAGGACAATAGGTTCGTATCGGATAAAGTTCGTATTCAAAAAGTCGTTACTGTTTACGGTGTCTCTCTATCTCTGTGTTCGGAAGGGTAACGGTAACCGGACAAAAGCTCCGACACGAACCTTTGCGTACGAACCTTTTGCATACGAACTTTATTCGTTACGAACCTTTTCCATTACGAACTTTAGCCGTTACGAACTTTATCACATACGAACCTTATCCGATACGAACCTTTGAATACGAATCTTTGTTTACGAACTTTTCCGTTACGAACCTTATGTTTACCAACTTTGGTCCGGGAAGGAAAATGGGTGAAATGAGGTCATCGCCAATTAATAGTTTGAGTGCGTTACCTCTTCCTTCCAGTATATTAGCCAACTGACAACCCAGAAGGCCGATTGGTCGCGATTGAAGCAATATTGCCGCCTGGTGGTTTGCTCCGTAACTAACACTTCACACCAGGCGACTTGGCGTCGGTCCGGGCGGCCAAATGGAAATGCGCAGATCCGAAGGGACGCTGTGCACGAGCTAATTGAGATAGATCCCTAGTTTGCGCGCCAAAATGATGCCAATAAATCATATTTAACTTGGATGTGACTATTGAAGCACTCAAGAGGTTCGCCTTCGCACAGCACGACCACAACCGCCAAATTTGGCTACGCCGCAAATGTTTTACGGTCTCGCGGGGGCAAATTTTATTTGAATTTTGTAAATTGGATGCGATATTCGAAACCAGCGCATCAAAACGCATCAGAAAAGTTGCATGGAGCAGCACTTTGAAACAAAAGTTGCAAAAGGGGCCACCTACTGGACACGGTCCACATATGCAACCTACATAGGTGACCAAATAACCTTGACCCGAGGGAAAATTTTGAAGCTGACTTTATCACTAATCAGGTCACCATCGATATATTTCGAGGCGTCTTGACGAGACAAACACGATGGTGTAAAATTATTGCTATATCTTTAACCGCTACAAAGTTATTCACGAACAACTTTTTGGAAGAACATGCCATCGTGACCTTTGGTGACCTCTGGAGCCCAAACTATTGACCTTAGCTAAAATTTGAGGACGCCAATGGGATTTTATTTTTCATGAGCTTTACATTGCTTTTTGCGTTGCCTCCTAGCTATCATAGTTCCCGAGATATTTTGGGGTTTCTGGAGTAAAGTCCTAACTCCTAAACTTGGAAAATTTCACCTTTGATGACCTCTGGTGACCACAATATTGACCTGAACTAAACGAATGCCCGAAGTAACTTCGAATGTCCTTCTCGAAAGCTCTTCAACTTTTTTTCTGCGTCTTTCTAGCCCTTTAAGTTTTCGAGTTAGTGGGGAGGTCATTTTGACCCTCCCCCCACACACACACCGGGGCGAAGTTGTCCGGCGCTAATATGGTTCCATGTGAAAGGAAATAGTTCACCTTCAACATTAGTTTTAAACTGAGATAGCAGTTTTGTAGCCCGTGTTGGGAACCCCTATCTGCAAGTTTTCTTGACTGAAAAGACTTTCCAGCCGAATATATTTGATCTTTTGGCGAAGGAATGCGGTGATGGCGAAAGAATGTTGTACTGGTTCTACCCCGGGCAGAGGCTATACCATCAGCCAATCAGTTTGCAGCTGGTGCTAGCAAGTGAACGCCGGCCGCCGGTTGGCACATCTCCAATGCGAGTCTATCCTTACGCGACTACTTTCGAATCTGATTGGCTGAACCATTTTTTACATTCGCGTGAAGTCAGGACTCTGACTCGAGAGTATGCATATAGTTTTGATAAACAATACAAATATACGACCTTATGTCCTGAATCGGCGCGATATAAGGCCATTTTTGGCAATATACAAATAAATTGTATTAAAAATATAATCAAATCGTGTTTGGTAAAAAAATTCCAAGGTGACCTATTTCCTTTAACCTGCACCAACAAAGGCGCGGGTTAACATGGAACCATATTAGGGATGGGTCAAAATTATTAGGGACAATGTCCCCAGTGCCGTAGTGGCAACGCCCATGGGTTAGCCTACGATGCTGGCGCAAGTCCAGGGAATGCAAATGTTTGACGTATTATTGCGCCTATTTTCATTTAATTATTTTATGCCGACAATTGACGAAGTAATTGAGCTGAAAGTGACCCGCCTGTTTGTTGTGTTAGTCATTTACGGCATGCCATATAAAACAATCTCTAAAATCGCTGCACTGCGTCTTCTCTCCATTTGTAGACTGAATCTTCATCGATGTCCTTTCCCAATGGATTGCCACGCGGTCCGGTGTTCTGAAGTGGTTTCTTGAAGCGTTTGTTTTCGTTCGTTGCGCCATTGAGTGCCGCACTTGTGTTGTCGAAACGTGTCATTAACTGAACGCTGTCTTTCAGGTATTCACTTATCTATTATTGACTTCAAGTGCTCACATTATTTTTTATATATTCCCCCACCCAGTAACAGGTAGGCAGGAGTGCCCTTTAGACTGTTGCAAAATGGGCGAAGTTACTCACCCAAAGTTCTACCACTTGGATTCTTGATCCATTGCCCTTCCTGATTTCAAAACAGTTTTCGTTTCAGCTCTAGAATCGTTAAAATCAAAACCCTTATATTTCTGCCATTGGAAACTGAGTACCTTTCCCTCTGTTGTATTCTGTTATCCTGGTAGCCCCCCCCCCCCATAAAAAAACGCGCCGAGTTTCGAGGCTTACCATTTTGTTTTGGTAATAGATATGAAGTTGACACTTGGTACGCATAAAGCACAATTCATTCTGCGCTTTGAATTTGTTTTTATATCAATCGGATATTTAGTGTCGATGTTATAAGACATTATCTAAACCCTTTCAAAGAACGGGTTTTTTACGTTTTTCTATTTCCACGCGTGCACGATCGGACCACCTTCAGCCCGGACCACCGCCAACAAACGCGAATTCCACTGTCCGATACTGGCGCAGATGTGGAGTGGAGGTGGAGCTCATCCGCGCCAGTATCGGGCAGTGGAAGTCGCGTTTGTTGGCGGTGGTCCAATCGTTCACGCGTGGAAATAAAAAACAACAAAAACCCGTTTTTTAAGGGTTTAGATGTCTTATAACATAAAATCTGAATATCCGATTGATATGATTTTGTTTTGATTAAAGGGACTATCCCACCTTAACATTATATATGAGTTGAGATAGCCATTTTGATGGCTTGGCATTGAAATTAAGTATGGTAGCAGTTACAACAACCACAATGATCTAATCAAAAAGATATTCGACTTTGATTTTGATATCTGTAAAAAAATAAGGCCCATGTGTATTTGAATAGGGCCTCTAAACAGACAGCGTCGTCTCTCTTTACCCAACTGGCAATGATAGTCGACTTGTTTTAAGGTCAGCCTTAGCATATTTTCGTCTTGCATTTCACGATCCCCGGGTGGTTCGCAATCTTAACCAATCTAGACACCGGGTGGTTCGCTTTTTCTGGGCAATAGATGTCGACAAAAAATTGTGCCATACATTTGGCAGCACAAAAATTTCCCTGTTATTACAACAAAAAATAATATGACGTCACCAACCCAACTTTCCGCTTAAAACTAAAAGTTGAATATCTTACAAGATAAACAATTTTTATTTGAAAAAAAAAGTTAACGAACATGTTCAGCTGACCTCGCATGACATGTAGACATACATTTAAGTGTGATTCGACAACTTTCAAAAAGGTGGGACAGTCCCTTTAACCCTATTTGTAACAGGCTCCTGGCTACCCCTATTTGTAACAGGGGGAGGGGGGGGGGGGGGGGGGGCGGATTCCGCCCCCCCGGAGATCTCGAGATCTACCCGTCCGATTTTCAAAAATGAAACGGCGTTTGGTTCCCCTTAACACGATCTACATTTATAAATAAAATACAAAAATCTAATTTTTTGATAGGGGGGTAACAGGGGGGCAAAAACTACACATTTGAGTGGTATTTTGATCCAACATAGCTTTCATGTTTATCGACCGATTTTAACACAACTAATACGAATCGATAGATATTGAATTGGAAATTGATATATGACGGTGGCGTTTGAAAATTCAAAAATAATAGGCGTGTGCAGGTCACTAAATATGGGGGTGAAGTAAATGCGTAATAAAATTTTTGATGTTATTTTTTTGATAAATGAAATGGTATGTGATTGTGACATTAGACAAAACAGTTAAAAGTCAGATTTGTTGCCATAGGCGGTACCAGGTTAGTGAAAGAAGGGGGTAAAATTTGAAAAAAATATGAACCGCAGACAAGTTGCTACCCAGCACTATAAATATGTTACTGATCGTAGATAGTTCCTTTTTGCATGTTTTACTTCATCATAGGCGTATCCAGGATCCAAACTGGGGCGGCGCAAGACCTTTTGATAAGTATATTATCCGCTATTATGATACTAACTAGTCAACAGTGACTATTTCACTTACAACTTCAATTAGCATTGATTACCCCCTTTTACCCTACCTGGACTCGCCTATTATCTTATAATCGTTCGTAGCCTATGGTGCGTGTTTCATCAGAAAACTGCAGTATGTTATGTCATTGTACGCCCATGCCTCTTAGTTTCCTTGCAATAATATGACCCCCTTTCTTCCATTCCTGAGCGCGCCTCTGCAAAAAATACTTTATTCCCTTTTCTGGCCTCATATGTGTATATATCATTATAAGCTAACTGTCTATTGCGCCGTTATCGCTGGCATATCGTCATCACCATGCCAGTCACTCCCCTTTTCATGTGCCTGAACACGCCCCTGAAACTCTATATGTAATAAATTATGCAAATAATGGAAGCAGAAGCTATCCTTTACATCTTGATAGCTATAAATGCCCCTTGCATTGCTCTATTTGCTTCCCGCCAAGCATTGTATACTTCTTGGAACCCCCCCCCCCCCCTTTTTCAAGCCCCTGAAACCGCCTCTGTCACGCAATTTTTATGATATTTCATTAACATCAACTAATTTTCACTTGTTGCAATCACCGTAAACCAATGTAACTCCTTCATACTTGAGGCAGTTGGGAAGAAACCGTGAAGATCGCATTTCCGTATTATCGCCAAATATCGCCTCCGAACCCACCAAAAACTGTGCCCTGGAACCGCCTCTGTTCAAGTTAAGAACTCAAAATTTTGACTCCAAATGCGGTATTCAATTCTAGGAAAAGTCCCAAAATTGCATGGGCCTGCTCCCAGCCGTTCTGGAGATATCTGCGAAAAACATGAGGGGGGGGGGGGGGGATCCGCCCCCTGTTACAAATAGGGTTAACGCAGAATTAATTGTTTTGCATGCGTACCAAGTGTCAATTTCATATCTATTACCAAAACAAAATGGTAGGCCTCGAAACACGGCGCGTTTTTTGGGGGCTACACGGATAACAGATTACAACAGAGGGAAGGGCACTCAGTTTCAAATGGAAAAATAAGGGTTTTGATTTTTAACGTAGAGCTGAAACAAAAACTGTTTTGAAATCAGGAAGAGCAATGGATCAATAATCCAAGTGGTAGAACTTTGGGTGAGTAACTTCGTCCATTTTGCACCAGTCTAGAGCCCTTCCATGCTCATGTGACCTGAGTACGTTAGTTACCAGTGTTTAATAAGGGTAGGGATATGCAATCACGCTACACCACTCCCCGCTATTTTTGTTGCATGGAAAGGATAGCCGCCACCTGTATTAATTAGTAAGGGATTTGTTCTGAGATTCGGGCGGGCAGATAGCCGAGCTCGTAGCGCGCACCCGAAACCCAGAACTGGCTATAGTTAGGTGGTATGGGGATCCATGAATACAATCATACTCAAACACTGAGGACCAAGACCTTTGAATGTCCCAGACTTAGGGCCTCTTCCCGTGGTAGCTCCAACCTCCTCCATGTTGCTCCAACTTGCAACTGTCCTATACTAATGCACAGACAGTTGCAAGTTGGAGCAACTTTGAGGAGGATAGAGGAGGTTAGAGATGCCACTGGAACAGGCCCTTAGTGTCCGTGGCTGACGTTTGGCGGCGCCACCAGTGCCCTCCGTCGGCCACAGGTGGCGTCAGCGGCGCTGCAGCTGGCTCCCCGATGTGGCCGTCTCAGCTGCCATTTATACGGAGCGAGCTGGTGGCCTGCTACAGGATTCGGCCATGGAGCTGACGACCCGGCCAGAAGTCGGCTCCATCACGTGAACTGGCATCGGATGGCTACACTCTACTGAACAGCACGAGCACATGATAAGACGAACGACGAGAAATTGCTGCTAGTTTTTATCGAAGTATTGCGCTCTGAAATGAATAGCTTTCAACAGAGGTTCGGTATTATTATGCCCGTTACTACCAAGGGTGTATAAACCAGGTAGAACACTCGGGCCGAAAAAGTGGTGACAAACACTAATTTAGTAGCCGCGACTCCGGAGTCGCTGTGACGTAGAAGGCGGGGGACGCGGCCGACCGGCCTCCTTATACAACATTAGTGCGCTCGCGCCTGAAGCTTAGATCGCGCTTAGTTTTTTGTTTACCGGTGGATTGCAAAACTTGGAATATGTAATATGTCACAAATCAACCGCTCTGCCGGATGCCGCTGAAAAAAATGCAATCAGACCAATATTTTCTGTTATATCTGCGCAAAGTCACACGATTAGTTACGGCCGCCCCGGCCGACCGCCGCTCGAAATGATGATAAGTGTATCTTTGATGCCATTACTCGGCGTGGAAAATGTGAATGTATCGCAATGCATTGCCTAGGGAGACATAAACCTCATCAAATATATTGTATTTGTTTGGCATTGCTATTCCTTCTTGTGATATAGTACAGGCGCGGATCCAATATTTCGGTCAGCAGGGGGGGGGGGGGGGAGGGGGCTTGGGGCTCCCTAGCGCCCCTAGACTTTGCTTATAGGTGAATCTTCGGGAAATTTATGAAATGGTATAGGATCTGAATCGTGATCTTGATCAACTTTTTGGCATGTCAGTCGTTGCTGCACCCCCGACGGCGCAAAAGGGCAGCTTGCTATGTCCTGTAACTCATAATTCACATTATAACAAATGTTCGTCGTTCGCCCGTGTTAAAAATGTCCGTTAAAAATACATATCAAGATATAATTTCCCGACCTTGGGCCTTGTTGGGGGGGGGGGGGGGGGGGGGAGGAAACAACATGGCAGTTGGGGGAGGGAAAAATTATTTTGTCTTCCCAAAAAAAATTGCAAGAGACTAGAAAATCCATACTCCAAGAAGTTTGTTCGATTTTTCCTTTTGATCGAAACAATGACCCAGGGCCCGATGTGCCCCCAGCCAGCCTGATGGGCCTTCTAAGGCCGACAGAAGGCCCTCAGTCGGCCTAAGGGGGACCCTCGGTAGGCCATGAGGGACCCCCAGAAGGCCTGAGACTTCAACATTGGCCTAGGCCAAAACGTCGGACAGCTGCCCAACGTTTTTTTTGCGACCATTTAGAGGCCCTGCAAAATATAGTGGCCTAAATCCGAGGGATACCATTTCGCGGCATTTGTGTTTTGTTTGTTTGTTGGGAGGTGGGGGGGGGGGGACTTTGTCCGTGGGAGGGGGTCCTTTTGCCGAGGGGACCCTCTGGGTTTCTTTGCCCACCATCCGAAAATACGATCCGCCGCCACTGGTACTACTCATAATGGTGTCTCAAAACCTAAGTAATACCGATATGTCACATTGGTATGAATTTTCTAGTCTGTTTATATAAGGTGACACAATCTATGAGTTTACGTCCTTGAAAAATACAAAAATATAGCTAACCTACTCCTACAGCCTTTTATGTCGACAATGTCCTCAGCTAAAGAACGCACAGATTTGGGTGTAAAATTTTAGCTTATGAGGTATTCTGGGAAAATACTGCTATGTTGACAGATACAATTATTATGTTTACTTTCATATACGCCTTTAAATATTGTCTTACGCTTCATAAAAATAATTAAATGCTTAAAAATGCACACGCACACACGCCCGTACATTGCCAGCGAACCAATATGGCGAACCCGTTGAAATGTAAACAAACGATTCTCCCCCGCCTTCACGTCATCACAACCTGACCAATCACCGTCGAGCTTGCTCAAGACTGATTGGTCAATACTAGCTGATAGCCAAATATAGCTTATGAGCAGATCCGATAAACACGGGCAAGATGCTGGAAGCTGCTCGCGGTTGTCACACTTTTTACCAATGTTGAAGGAGCGGAGTACACCCCCTGCCCCCCTCCCCCCGCTCATTATTAATGAATTGCTGTAAAAAAACACCAGCTGTTGATTTTCTCAACCTAAAATGATGTATTATAGAATGCCGTAAGATATGTATATAGGTGCTTTCACCGTGAAATTATAACACAACAGACATGCCATTCTGCTTCAGATATGCAGGGCCAAAAATATGTCATGCGCCCTACAAGCATACCTGCTCCGTAGCGCGCACTCCAATAAACATTAACTATATTCCAGCAGTTCTCCTAATCACCATCTATTCGTAAATTACATCTATGTCTATAGATATACATAACATTTAATGATCTGGGTCAACTTCAATATACACACTCTCGCCTTATGCTTGTCATAGATTTTACGGGTTTTGTGCATGATGAATACAAAGTGCTTGAATAAATCGTAAAGAGTAATCTTGTTCATGTGTTCGCTACATTATTCATAAAATGCAAAATTTCCAAAAAGACCGAAGAAAATCAGCAAATATGTAACGGATACCTGATTTGCTTGTGAAACGCCTGGTATCGCATTCGAAACGCTCGAAATCGCAGGCATTTGAGATTTGTGCAGCCCTGTACAGAGCGTTTTGATGGTAGAATCTTCGGATCCCAGTAGACCCGGCCGGAGCCATGCGGCTGGCTGGCAGCGGTAGAATCTTCGGATCCCAGTAGACCCGACCGCAGCCGCGGCTGGCTGACAACAGTCGAGTCTACCATTATCAGTAGATGCGGCCGGCGGCGCGGTAGAGTCTACCGTTTTCAGTAGACCCGACCAGGCCGCAACGGGTCCCGGCACAGCCACCCCGTGCTGCGGTAGGTGGAGTCTACTGTTCTCAGTAGATGCGGCCGGCGCCGTACAGCGAGTTGATCCAGCTGCGGCGCACCGCCTCCAGGCGACCTGACCTCAGGTTAGTATCGGGAACGCGCTCCGGGTCGCTGGAGCGCTGAAGTTCGTAACCACCCTGAAACACAACACAACAGTGGCACTTTGGTGAGCTGGCAATGGCGCTCAGGTAATGGTGAGCTCAGGGAAAGCCACCCGGTTAAGTTAATAAAAATACGACAATTAGTCGAGAACAAAAAGCAATACATTTATTGCATTGAAGAGGACTTGTACAAAGTATCATTTTTTTATTATTCCACGATACACAATAGTGATAAACACGAGCAAACAACAAAAAAAGGTAGCATTCGCACCAATTCATATCCCTTCCGACACGGAAACATGTTCGTACCACGGTACCGCAAATATGTCGTCAGGGGTGCCTGCGTCAGGCAAGTTTCCCATTTCAGCGTAATAATGACCCCCTGCCGCCCCACCGTCCGTCACAACCAGTATAATGACCGTACCTAATGACCAGACTTGTCAATGATTCAATGTGAATCGACTACTTTTGATTGAATCATTCTTATTTCAAATGAATGATTCATGAATCGATTCACCTCATGCGCAAACCTGTTGTGAGTCACTGATTGAATCATT
The DNA here is from genome assembly GCA_036785665.1 of Chirona hameri. Lineage (NCBI taxonomy): Eukaryota > Metazoa > Arthropoda > Thecostraca > Balanomorpha > Balanidae > Chirona > Chirona hameri. Next base: position 127,406 of record JAXIVJ010001526.1, read on the forward strand.
CATACAGATAAAATAGGCTGATCGAATCATTCATTGCTCAAAGAATCATTCTTTTTTGGTCGAACAGCATAAACTGTCCAAAAAAATGTCAGCGACCCAGCATTTATCTGTGCCCTGTGGACTTAATGGCCAATTATATGAGCTCTGTGTCCTGAGCTGTAGCCTGTAATTCATATATGCATGAAGAAAGCGAGGCTTTGTGTCCACTCCAGTGGGCACAAAGCCACTGTTCAATCAGTCCTAACTAGGTACATACCTTGGTACTGGTAGGGTTAGGGGTAGGCACCTAAATACTTAGAAAAGGTAACTAACTCATACTTTCATTCATAAACCACACAGTAAACGCACACATTTTTAACACGTAAAATTATCAAAAGGTACCCACCTTTTCCTAATTTCTAGGCTATACCATATCAAAAACTAAATCATAAACAAATATTTGCATGATGTCCCAAATATCATTGTCGCATCGGCGCCGCTTTATTCCACATCATGCTTTATACAAAATAATACCTAATGGAAAATCAAAATAAATGTTATATTCGCTTAAAAAGGCGAAACGTAAAGTCATTAATTATTTTGGAACTTGGAATTTGCAATTATAATACATATTATAAATATCATTTTATAATCAAAATAAACAACACGCGTGTCAAATTGGTTCACATTCACATTCACATTCGGAAACACATTCGCGGACTATTTGGATTAGCTTCAAAATTGGAACACACACAGACCTAGTGATCATTCTGGTAAAATCTTAGAGTAGCACATTCAAAATCAAAGGAGTTAGAGCAGGTCAGATAGGTTTAAGGTCAAACAGCGGACTATTCCGATTTGCATGGAAATTAGCACACTGGTAGAACATAACCTCCTTATCACGCTCATGAAATATTAGAGTCGCACATTCAAAATCAAAGGATTTAGAGCAGGTCATATGTTTAAGGTCAAACAGCAGACTATTCTGGTTTGCATGAAAAATGGCACACAGGTAGAGCATAGCCTCCTTATCACGCTCATAAAATCTTAGAGTCGCACATTCAAAATCAAAGGAGTTAGACAAAGGAGTCGACACTTCTCTTTAGCGTTGAGTGATTGAATCAAGATTGAATCATTCATTATGTTAATGTTGAGTGATTGAATCATGATTGAATCATTCATTATGGTAATGTTGAGTGATTGAATCATGATTGAATCATTCATTACGGTAATGTATAGTGATTGAATCATGATGAATCATTCATTATGGTCCGTGAATCACTGTGAATCGATTCATGACAAATATGAATCATTGACAAGTCTGCTAATGACCCCTATTTGCCCCGTGACTAACCAGGCCTGCCGTGTCTGCCGCGAACGCAGCGGGACCACCCCGGGCGACACACAAACTCCCCCGACACGGTCTTTGGACACGCCGACCCAACGCATAATCCGCCGGATGGTTCAGGCCATTGCATGTGAGAGGGGAGGCCGTGAGGTGAAATGGACTCGTCCGAAATAATTTAGTCTATTCTTATTGTTTGTGGTTTTAAACCCAATATGTGACGGATTCGCTACTCTAGAATCGGCATATTTTGTTGAAACATCCCATACAAACGTCTGGAATCTCTTTACGCTTCCCCGACATAAATGTTTCCCACGGGCGGCCTCCCCTCCGCGCCGTATTGGACTGCTCCGGCGGCGCGTGTGTGGCCCGCCACAGGTGACGGGGAGCGACGGCTCAGCTGTCGGACCACCCAGGCGGCGCACGCGTCGAGCGGCGGTGGCCACCCCGGGGACGGGGGATACCGCCGTCACCGCCGGTACCGCCGCCCACGCAGTGACTAATCAATTAGCCACACCTCAGGGCGGTCTGCCATTACTGAGGGCGGCGGCGGTGGTCTGGGCGGCGTGTGTGCGTGTGTACTGCGTGCGGTCCCGGCGGTCCGGCCGTGGAGTCTGGGCGGTCTCGCCGCTGCCCGGGCGGGCTGGGAGCGACAGGGTGGCCGCCCCCCAGAGCGCCGCTTCTGCAGACGGGTGGGAGAGGACCCCATCGTGGGAGGTAAAGGACGACCTCCGGCGACGGCGGTGGACGGGGGAAGGAGACAGTTACGATGTGCTGTGGACGGTGGGCGGGAAGTCGGTCACTAAGGTAAACAAACCGGTGATTAACGGTAATGTTACTAGCGGGATACAGCCGAGGGAATGGGGCCGTGACTGAGAAATGGGCCCGGCCATCTCCGGCCGTGACTGCGAAAGTGTTACGAAACGTCATCATTTTCCAGTTTGCGAACGGCTAATCTGTTGATGTAACATTAAATCACATTTTTGTAACGACTCAGCCGTATTTCATCCCCCCTCGTGCAGGAAAAAAATACAGCTCAACATGTGAAGGGTGTTAATGCGACACAACCGGAAATGCACCAAGCAGAATTCCCACGCCACATTGCTACGTATTTAAGGACGGCCAAGCGGGAACAGAACCTTCATTTTAAATATGGACGGCACGGTAGGTAGCTATTCGCAAATTGTATGCGACACGTTTGTATTTATATATTATTATATGCATAACGCGCACTTCAAATTGCCTGAAATTCTCCAATGAACAACGTTTTATGATCCAGAACACCAGCATCTCTTTCTCAAACTTCTCGCCACGTCCTACAGCCAGCCTTAAGTCCAGTCCTCTAACGGCAGGAAACCTACCTCGAAGTTCATCTGGTTGCCGTTGCTGTCGGTGGCGCTGGGATCGGCCTTCAGTTTGAAGTGGACTACAGCCGCCTCAGAGCGAGGCGGGTTCACCACGTGCACGCGCTGCTTCTGTGCCAGGTATCCCGGCGCCGAGACGGTCAGCTCGTACTCCCCCGGCGTCAGGAGGCGGTAGTAGTCCCCTCCCTTGACTGTCGGTCATCACGGGTCACAGCAGGTCATAGCGCGGCATAGTAGGGTCACCGCAGATCACACCAGGCCACAAGAGGTCACATCCGAACACAGCAGGTCATAGCGCGGCATAATAGGGTCACCGCAGATCACATATTCTGGCCACAAGAGGTCACATCGGAACACAGCAAGTCATAGCGCGGCATAATAGGGTCACCGCCAGGGGCGCAGCCAGACCTTCAGAAAGGGGGGGGGGGCAATCCCCTGGGAGAGGCCCCCCCACCCCCCAAAAAAATACCCCTGGATATGAAAAACTCTACGGATTTCGGCCACTTTATTTTGTGAGGCCCCCTTTTTAACAATTTTTCTTCGTCTACTTTTGATGAGCTGGATTGAACCAGGACCCTCAGTAGTCATTGTACTGAGCGCATTACTAATTTGTATTGTTACGTACAGGAGATAAAACATATCTTAGCTGACAACAGGTGGGGTCGGCTTTTGAGTGTGGGGGCGGCTGTAATGACGAAAAATGTACCCCCATTTTGATACGTGTATTTAAGGCTTTGCAGCATTTTTTATGTGTATTTTCATGTTATAGTAGGTAGGTATGTACTTGTTTGTTAGCGCCGCGAAGCGGCGCAAAAAAAATACGGTTTTGCCTGATAAAAAACAGAAATATAGACGGTGGGCCTTGTAGCTCGGATAATAAGCTAAAAATGCTATTAATTCAATTCAGCGTTACGACGAACCGATGATGATGGCTATGACTTCGTTATGGCGATGACTACCGATGTGACGCCGCGAAGCGGCGTGAAAATGTTAATTTTACGTCCTAGAAAACGAAATGTTAATATTGGAACCAGACCGTGAGGTGAGATGGCTTGATGAGATGGTCCTGGCCTGTTTCCACTATTAGCTCTTCGGTCCAGCAAATTGTGCACCGCTGGAGCAGCTTCCGGGTGCCGATCTCCTCGTCTTTGCGTTCGTGTCGCCTTTTTCGGAACTCGGCAAACTAGCTAAACATGTAGCCTGCTTGAAACTTAAAAGTGAATATTTTATGGAGGGAATGGGCCCTGGGGTCAGCAATTACCGCCAAGGAGAGCCTCTGCCAGACACTTAATGGAATTATTTTTCCCATTTCCCAAATTTGTATAAGCAATTGCGAAACTTATGTCATGCCGCGAAGCGGCGCGACATTTTCCAGTTTTTGACTGCACTGCAAAGGCAACTTGTACGATAAATTGTTAATTTTTCCCGCAAAAGGTGGGGGTCGACCCCCCCCCCCCCCTCCCCCACCTTCTAAAAGTGCGGGGAGTTTGCCCAGACCTCCCCCCGACCCTCCCGTCGGCGACGTCCCTGGCAAACAAATATTGAAGCACACACTCTCCTGAGAGGAAAATTGCTAAATTGTTTTGTACTACCACCGCCCCCCCCCCCCCAAATTCAAAAACGCATCAGACATATCAAATTACCAGTTTTAAACCCAAGAAAACATTGCACCAGGTGGGTCAGAGTACAGCACATTACCGCTCATTATGACTGCGCCGAACACGGCTAGCAGGCGCTCCAGCTATAGCAGGCGCTCCAGGCGACGGTTAGCAACCCCTGGGCAGGCTCGAGGGTCCCGTTCACAGACTCAATGGCCCTCTGGATAAGCTCGAGAGGGCCCTGAACAGACTCAATGCCCCTTGGCAAGCCGAGAGGCCCCTGATCAGACTTGAATAGCCCCTGGGCAGGTTCGATAGGCCCCTGAACAGGATCAATGGACCATTGGGAAAGCTCGAGAGGCCCCTGAACAGACTCTAATGGCCCCTAGGCAGGTTCAAGAGGCCCTTGAACAGACTCAATGGGCACCTGGGCAAGCTCGAGAGGCCCCTGGTCAGGTTCGAGAGGCCCCTGAACAGACTCAATGGGCCCCTGGGCAAGCTCGAGAGCCCTCTGGGCAGGCTCTAATGGCCCTGGGCAGGTTCGAGAGGCCCCTGAACAGACTCGACGGGCCTCTGGGAAAACTATAATGGGTCCCTGGGCAGGTTCAAGAGGCCCCAAAACAGACTATAATGGGCCCCTGGCCAGACTCGAGAGGCCCCTGAACATACTCAATGGGCCCATGAACATGCTCGAGAGGCCACTGGGCAGGTTTGTTTGGCCGTAGGTGGGCTCAATTGCCCCTGGACAAGTGGACATGCTCTAGAGGCCCCTGGGCCGGTTTTGGGGGGCCCTGAGTAGGCTCAATGGGCCCCAGGGAATGCTCTAAAAGTTCCTGGGCATGTTTGTGCGCCCTTACTTGGGCTGAATGGGGCCCCTGGACATGCTCAAGAGGCCCCTGGACAGTTTTTGGGCCCATCGGTGAGCTCAATGGGCCCCTGGACATGCCCAAGAGGCCCCCTGGGCTGGCTTCGAAAGCCTTTCAGTGTCTCTGAGGGCCCTTGACATGCACCAGAGTGACCCTTTCCTGGTTTGAGGGCTCCTCTGTGACTTTTTGAAAGCCATTTAGCTAATGCAAATGGTATCTGGGCCAATCTCGGCGGGGCCCCCTGTGACCCGTAAGGGGGGGGGGGCGATTGCCCCCCTTGCTCCCCCCCCCCCCTGGCTGCGCCCCTGGTCACCGCAGATCACATCTGGTCACAGGTTATACCAGGCCACAAGAGGTTACAGCGGGGCACAGCAGGTCACAACGGGTCACAACGGGTCACAACGGGGCACAACGGGTCACAATGGGTCACAGCGGGTCACAACAATCTGCAGTAGGTCACGGTCGGTTACAACGGGCCGCAGTAAGCCAAATCGGGTCCTGTCAGTCATAACGGGTCACAGCGAGTTACACAGGTCACATCCGGTACAACGATCTTTAGGCTACGCTACCTAAAATCCCATCATGGCATGTCTGAAAAGGTCACTTCAGTTTAGAGCGGGCACAATCAAAGGTGTATCATAATTATCGGAAACTATACTGATTATACTACATCTATATTATAGCCGACTGTATTATGCCTTGATTCCGGCACTCACAGGCGGTGATGTCGTGGTTGATGTCATCGCTCCGTGTCAGAGTGGAGTTGACCTGGGTCACGTTTCGCACGTGGACGATGGCGCCACCTATCGGCTGGTCCTTGGCGTCCTTGACCGTGCCCTTGACCCCGGTGTGAACCTGTGACGCCGGCGGCGGTTTACAATTCAGATTCCTGCCATGCAGCTGCAGGTCCTTCCATTTTCGCTGATTGGATTTCGTGTCCATGCATAGTTTTGAATATACAATGAGGGAAGGCTTGAATATGCAAGCGTTGCTCAGAATAAATTTCAAGAAGGTGTTCATTTTCAAGAATCTTTTATCTTTGCCTATCATTATGCCAAGCACTGCTGGCACTTGAGGTAGGCACCTTGCACATTCACCTTATAAGGTACAATACAGACCGATCAGCAATCACCCTGAGCTGAAAATGTCAGGGCTCAGATAGCCACATATGGAAACAGTTCAGCTCACATTAAATCACTTATTTACAATATTGATGGCATTATTTAAATAATTATTATTTGTATTATTACGCGACATCGTCTCCGCCATTCTGACCTGCCAGATGAAGTTGATGAGCGCGGGCAGGTTGTCCTTCCACTCCTGCTCCAGCACGCTGGCCGGCGGGTACTTGTCACAGCCCAGCTCCAGCGTGAGCTCGAAGTCGTTCGAGGCCAGGTAGTTGAAGTCCTGCATGCCTGAGGACGGGGACGTAACATTACCAGTACTCAGGCACGTAGCCAGGATTTCGTCCAGGGGGGGGGGGCAGCGCCTCGAAAGGGCCCCTTCCCGAGCGTTGAAAGGGCCCCTTCCCAAGCGTTGGAAGGCCCCGCCCCCCAAAATATATATATATATATATATATATATATATATATATATATATATATATATATATATATATATATATATATATATATATATATATATATATATATATATATATATATATATATATATATATATATATATATATATATATATATATATATATATATATATATATATATATATATATATATATATATATATATATATATATATATATATATATATATATATATATATATATATATATATATATATATATATATATATATATATATATATATATATATATATATATATATATATATATATATATATATATATATATATATATATATATATATATATATATATATATATATATATATATATATATATATATATATATATATATATATATATATATATATATATATATATATATATATATATATATATATATATATATATATATATATATATATATATATATATATATATATATATATATATATATATATATATATATATATATATATATATATATATATATATATATATATATATATATATATATATATATATATATATATATATATATATATATATATATATATATATATATATATATATATATATATATATATATATATATATATATATATATATATATATATATATATATATATATATATATATATATATATATATATATATATATATATATATATATATATATATATATATATATATATATATATATATATATATATATATATATATATATATATATATATATATATATATATATATATATATATATATATATATATATATATATATATATATATATATATATATATATATATATATATATATATATATATATATATATATATATATATATATATATATATATATATATATATATATATATATATATATATATATATATATATATATATATATATATATATATATATATATATATATATATATATATATATATATATATATATATATATATATATATATATAT